>BMAW01023484.1:98706-127706 GCA_019974015.1 Nephila pilipes | reverse complement strand
TGTTCAATGAACGAAAGCTAGTTACGAAATCATATTTCAGGTTTTACAAAGAAAGGAACGAAAATAAAAATGGGAATCTAATAGTCGAAAGGTTCATTTCTCAACGTCCCAAAATTAAGGAAACAAGGGCAAAACCTAAGTCTACATCGCATGACTTCTGACTGTAAATTATTTCCGTCAATCAAGCCGATTCGCATTCAAGGCGCTCGTCATTAGAAGCCAGAAACAGAAAAATAAAAGTGAATTGTCAAAATCTAATGACCTATTACACACTCACTGCAATCAGACAATGAGGAAAGAGGTGGGGAAAACGTAAATGTCACGACTCTGAACCTTTCCCCTTTTTTTTTCCCTACTCCTGATATCCAGGTCAACAGTAATAGATTCACAATGTTCAATTCTAAGTTAACGTGGAGGGGAGCGCGATCAAAGAATAAATGAATCTAAGCGTGCATCGGGTCACGTAGCTGATTTAATGCAAACGATATTCAGTATAGTATCAAAAAGATCAAAAGATTTTATTATTTTATTATCGTTCTTAGCCACAGTCATCGAATTGAACCCGCGAGTGTTTGTGAATGACGCGTCACTAAGTCCTTGTAACTTGCGACTTTCCACTTGGGAATATCAGAAATCGAGATCTCGCCCGATATAGCGATGCGCATTATAAACAGACCGAGGTGAAAACTGCATGAAACACACTTAGCACTCGAAGGAGAAAATAAAGAGTAATATTCTGTTGGGTGGCGACTTCATCATTAGATTTGTTTACAATGCAGTAACTCAAAGCCTTAGAATAAGAAGGGGGGGGGGAAAAAACATTATCTCAAATCGACGTAAAACACAAAATGGTACTTACTTGGTTTTTCGCAAAAACAAACATTCAACTGAAGACAATAAATTGTTTTATTTAATGATCCTAATGAAAACAGAATTCTAATTCGAATAAATAGTAACAAATCAAGTGGCTTAGAACAATTTTATACACAGGAAAAATCACTCATCTTTTGATAAATCCTTTTTTTAATGCCTGTGAGGAAGTAATGAAACATTTAAGAGGATATGTAAAAGAATAATCATACCGACAAAAACATGGAAGATGTGATATTAAAATTTATTTTACCATTTGGAGCTCACATCTTTATGAGATGATATCCAAATTCATTATCAGCGTCGGTCTTAAATCAATATTCAGCTAAAAGCCTTTAGAAAGTCACTATACGTATATATATACATTTTTTTTTTTAATTTTTAGAGTGAAATAAATATTTTTATATCTAAAATGTACACCTCACAGAAAAATAATAATACAGTACGGGGCCAAATTCTACAAAAAAGATTCTAACAAATGCTATTCTAAATGAAGTTTTTTTTAAAAAAAAAAAAATGTAAGAATAATATTTATGTCTACGCATTTAGTGACCAATCATCTCTGCCAAAAGAATTTTTTGCTCATTGATTATAAAAAACTTAAGAATATTTCTACAAACTATACATATTACATTAATCAGAACCAAGACCCTGCCTTCCTTGAAATTATTATTGTCCTTCTGTTCGATCTGTCTAGTATGGAACATAACTTAAGTCACAGGTTCGATATGCATCAGTGTAATTTAAGCAATTTGTATTTTTTAACCATTTTCACAAATAAGTAGAGTTCATTCTCAATTTCAGAAAAAATGCGATTTCCCCCCCCCCCCCATTTCAGTTATTCGTTAATTTAAGATGAGATAAATAATTCATCTTTTCTCCATTAGATGGTATTCCAAAAGTAATTAATACATAAATTAAAAGGATGCGTTTATTGCACTGCCTTCATATTGTAAAAAAGAATGGGCTCTAAAATCTTCTTAAAATACATACCGAGCAAGAAAACTATTTTTGTCAACAAATTGACGAATAGAAATATAGTCTTATATGATAAATACATCAGAAACAATTTACTTGAAAAATACAATGAATAAAATTACCTCAAGTTATTTCTAACACGAAGTATTAGAAATTGAAATATTATTAAATAAATCTCGCTTTTATTTTCAAAGCTAGCGCTCAAAATTTCACAATATTCTAAAGTAAATTGTCTTTCAAGCATTCTTGACATATCTAAAAATGGCACGATATCTGTACATGCCAGCAATGATACACAAAACAAAGATAAAACTTCCCCTCTCCAAGTTGGAATGTTTACAGAAGCTTTGTTCGATAGAAAAACTGGCTTTTATCACGACTACACAGCAATTCATGAGAAGTAAAGCAATGACGGTTCTAGAATTCTTCTATTTTGAATTCAAAAAAAAGTACCAAATAATTTGCGATATTCTATTTGTGGCCATGTACTTTTTAAATGCAATAGTATTTGTAATTCGTTAAATACAAATACTATGCTTATCTATTGCAAGTCAAAAAGTGTAGGTTTTTTCATTTTGTCAAAAATCAAAATAGACTTGTAAAAAATAAAAAATTCAATGGTCAATGCAAATAATTCATGCTTGAAAGATTGGATCTGTCTTTTAATGTAATTGTTTGATAATTATAAAAAATAGAATACAATAAATAGGTTTCCCTCCACCTTAAAAAAAATTGCTTTATTAACAATAACATTCGGTTAACATCCGATTCTCTCCGTATGAGTGAGTGATCGTCAGAAAATTTACACAAAATTAATGGTTGAAAACCAAATTCGTCGTCAAACTGACAATTTCTTAAAATTATTTTTAATCAAAATGATGAGCAGATAATTTATCACTATTCGAAGTAAAATAAAAAACCTTTCTAGTTTAAAAATTATAAATTGGAAACATGAGCAATGTAAGTAGTAATTTAATAAACCACAAGCACACACATCGCACATGAACTTAAAAAGAAATTCTTTAATTTTAAAAATTTCACAAACTGTCACAATAAAAATCATTGTATAACGGTAACTTTTAATTAACTTGGAACGTTATCAAACAAAAAATAAAAATTTCAGAGTCTCTTAAAATCTGACAAGGTATCATCCGAATTTAAATAAGTAGATTAATAATGTATAAAAATCCTTGAACTATTGGCCTTTCCGGGTTTTTTTTTTTTTAAAAAAAAAACATTGATTCGTCAGACATGTCCAATTTTCTCTGACCTTGGAAATGCTAACTTCCTTACTCAAACGCATTTCTTTAAACTTTATTTGCTTTAAACCCGATAAGGCATGTTTCCTTAAATTGCCATTATCGTATTTTTAAAATATAAGTTTCTCCATCAATTAAACATAAATATTGGAAGACTGTGTGAAAACTACATTTCAACAAAACAAATTATCCTATTCAAATTACCCTCTATAGTTCATTGTATAAAATCTGATAGATCTATCTGTTGGATATTTTCTTCATACATGTAAAACATAATTTCTTTCCCCCCCCCTACCCATGTAAGCATAGAAACACGTAACAAACCTATCGATCAATATTTGTATCATTTTCCAAAACTGATTCTTTCTGTCGAGCTTTCATTTTAATGTCATTTTTTTGTAGATGAACACGTCATTTATTAAAAACCTACTAGACTTCTCAAGGTCATTGTTCGTTTCCTTCTATTGTGTATTGTAAATTTTTGTAACAAGATATCATCAGTGTTTATCGAACTCTGAACTCGATTTTGAAATAATAGTATTTTCTTTCTAAGTTTTGATTTGTTTCTCTCATTTTTTGTCATAATATTTTTTATAACGTAGGATTTATTTTCAGATTAGAAAGCAGGGTGAGCAATGACTGAAATAGTTTATGAAAAAAAAACCAAAAGCAATAAATGTTTAAATACTCCTAATGTTTATTTCTTGGAAGTATTTTAATGCTATTTACTTAATTCATTTTACTTCATTGTTATCAATTAATGAACACATTCTAGATATGTAAAATTATCAACAACAAAAAATTGAGGAGAAAGGAACTATTTTATGCAAAGGACAATTTTTTTTTTTCATTCACAAAAAAATTACGGAAAAGGAATATCTCACTTCACCCATATAACTCAAAATATAAGTCAACCATTTTCTAATTAAAAATAAATGTACAGTAACTCATTAAGGCGAAAAATGCTTTATTAAAATTCAAACAAAAGAACCAGAATATATCTTATTCAATGTTCTATAATGCATATAAAACATAATTTTTACTTATGTTGAAATTATATCATTATTCAATATTTATGTATATGGTATACTTTCAACACGAATACAGTTACAGAAAAACTTTATGCTCATATATGACACTTTTTCCTTACTACATTAATATATTTATAATTACTTCAAAATAAACAAAAGAGTAAAAATTGTTTTTAAAAAATTACTTGTTAACTACACAAATTAAACATTGTTTTACTATCCATTAATTAAAATTAAAATTTGGCTTTTAAGTTTTTCAAACTTTCAATGACTCTTCAAAAAATATTTTTATTCTTATATTTCATTGATTACACAGTTATTATTTAAACATGTGTATCCTACGATCTGCAGATTTAAAATAATCAAATACTTCAGAGAAAAAATTTTGTATAAAATATCTTCTACTTCGTTAACCTACAAAGAACAAAACTGTAATTGTTTTCTCAAATGGTTTAAGTCTTTTTTCTATCAAAAAATAATCAAGGATGTTTATTCATGGTATTCAATATATTTTGCAAGATTTAATTTAAATTTAAAACAAGATAAGATGCCAAAATTGAAAAATTTTACAAAGTCATACAAAAATGACCGTTTTTCTTTTACCAGGTCAGATTAAAATAACAATTTTGGCTGAAAATGAAAGAAAAATATAAAACATGCTTTGTTTTTATAATAACAAATTTAAAAACAAAGTTAAAATAAATATTTTTTTATTCAGTAAAGGAACTGAAATAAAAACTTCTCCATAACAGATATTTTATAATGAAAAATAAATGAAATATTTATTGCAGTTTCTGGAGAACAGAATAATTTCAATAAATGTTTAATTTGCACCACAAATACATAATTATAATATACATAGAATAAAATTGCTTTATAATTCTATAGGAAAGGGGAATATGAGCCCTTGTGCTCACCATCTGAATTTATTATTGTATGAACATATTTACTTATTACTGAAAATTTCATATAGTTCATAAAATATCTTTTTACACTACTAAGTATATAAGTAACTCGCTCATTGAATATTTCCAAAAATTTACTTATTTCTTTGTGTGACACTATGCTAGATTAGATATATATAGTACTGAAGTCTTCATAATCATTCTATTCAAATTACATATTCCCGCTGAAGTTCCTTCCCATAAAGTAGTAGTTTAATAAGTTCAATGAAAACATTAATTCTGAAAACAGACAGAATGACTTAGTGTTAAATCAGGTTCTGCAACAGAACTGATGCACTTTTTTTCAATTGCAACTGTGTCCCATATTCGTGTGTGCATTAAGGTGTTATAAAGGTACAGTAGTACCTCTTAAGATAACAACCTCATATATAAATACGATCTAATTTTCATGGTCTTAACTTGGCTTTTTTTTTAATTCATGCCACATTAGAGCAATAAATGGGCTACTGGTGAAGGGCTAATAATTTTGAAACATTTGGAGAGCAATAAGCGAGTTGTATCTCTCTCAACCATTTTGAACTTCATTATATTCAGTGAAAAACTTATCTATGATTTCCATGTAGATCAACTTTTATGTATTATATGCAGAGTATTTAAATTATGATGTACATTCGTGAGCTATCAAAGTATATACATGAAATATAAAAATAAATCTTCTAAATGTTGATTACCATTGTATGTTGACCAGTTTATTTTTAAGATAAATTTACAGATTTTCCATTATTTAACATGATCTATTTTATTTCGAAATTTGAATACATGTTTAGTTAAACGGTTTTTCATTTCCAAAAGTTATTTTCAACCAAACCAATGTGGGCTTCTTCTCATGGTTGGGTGAAATGTTCTCTTAATTTTACATATATTTCAGTACTGCTGATCATTTTATTACTCAAGCATAAAATAATTTCTTTGGGAGGCAGAAATCTCAGTCTATTATGGCTATCTTCACCTAATGTCAAAAAGCTTGGTCTACTCTCTTCAGACACTTAAAGACAAAAAAATGTCCTAATTTTCAAATAAATTTATGACATTACAACACATATATTTCTTTATTACACTGAGTCAGTATAATTTCAAAAAAATCCAATATGATTTTTTTTTCTTTTGCAACTTAAAAAGAAAATACTATTTAGCATTACAGAAACAGAGACAAAAATATGTAGCATATTTTACAGAGGAAAACAATTTAATGAATTAGTAGTAAAATAAAATATTTAAATCTTTACAGAATAGTGAAGTCAACTGGAATGATTTCTTATTAATGTCATACTCTTTTAAAGTGAAGTCAGATTATAATATTAATGTTGACACATTTCTCAATCTGAAAAAATGTCATGAAAATGAGTTAAATTTTTAACATTACTTGAAGACAGAATTAAAGCTGTTCCAAAGAAATTGTGCCAGAAACATATCACATAAATTTTTTAAAAAAAGGATCTTAACACCCAAAAATAAATAATTGATTTTTATTTGCATTCTGTAGTTACATTATCATTTTATTATACGAATAATACTGAGCTCTTCACATACAGAAATCACTATGTTCATCAATGCAATTCAATAATCACAAACTGTAAAAGACATTGATAAATTACTTCAAATTAAAATTTAGTAAATTTTACGAGAATTTTTTTAATTGTCATGAGATTTTCATTTGTTAAAAATGATTTAAAGCAAAATCTACAGAGAAATTTAAGATTTTATAACATATATTTAAACTTTGAATTACAGAAAAGTTTATTTTAAAATCAAGCATTTTGTTTAGCCTAAAAAATAAACTAGATTTCACCAAAAATAAAAGCAATTCAAGAGAAATAGATCATATAGTCTTAATCACTATTCAAACCCTAAAAATGTTTTATTTACATTGATTTATTACTTAAAATAATCAACTAAATTGCCACAAAGAAAATACCAATATTTTCTTTGTTCTACAAAATTCAATTTACACAACAAGATCTAAATGTACTTTAAAGATACAGTTTTTTCAATTGCTGTCAATGTTTTACAAGAAAAATGATCATTTATTAAATAAACTAAACTAATATATGTCCAATCACAAGTCAAACAGGCTACCAGGATTAAATTTCCAAGGGACATTAGAAAAAATGCAGATGAAATATTTATTATGAAACATTTTTGGGTCACTAACTTCAAAAAAAATATCATATTGTTGAATTTTAATCCTACAAACACATAGCTCTTTAAAAAAAATGTAAGAACCAGCAAGTAACCTACATACATATCTTATAATTGCATCAATATATATTTATAGGTGTGTATATATATATAATGTATAAACAAGAAACATAATTCAAAACTATCTCTATATATTGTTTTGAGTTTCTTTTCAGTAGTTTAAATTGTCAAATATGTGTATGTGGGAAGAGTAAATGAATTATAATATATCGAATGTAGTTATTGTAACATCTTATAGTCAAAATTATAATATCAGGAGAAACTATTCACTTTTTCTGAAGAACAGCACTCTTTTTAGAAAGATTTGTCAAGAACAGCCTATCCTGTCTAGCTTTTGGATAATTGTTTCACGAGCCTTTTTTATTGTGTTAACCATATATTAAATGTTTCATTTAAATGGGAGATAAAAATTGTTATTGCCTAAGTAAGAAGTTACCACGACATTAATGAAATTTAATTTTTCTTCCAGAACTGTTCCAACTGTCATGATCAAAAATGCACATTTTAATATAAAAATGCTTTCTTTTCAAACTCCAGTACTTTGTCCTAAATAAAAAAAAACTCCACATTTTTATAACTTTCTGTGTATTACGAATGCTACAATTTACCATGCTTTGGATTTATCAATAGCATATTTCATATAAAAAAATTAAATGGTTCCAAAAAGGTGTAATAAGTATTAAAATCTGTGATTAAAATCTTTTTCATTTTAATAATGAACTTAAGTTAAGTAATCTAGATTTCTACTAATAAATATAGGTACAAAAAAAAATCAAATATATGTACTTATTTCATGGCAGCTAAATGAATGAAATTTTAGGGAATAAAAAATATATCAAAGTTCATTCTGTAATATAAAATCTACATACGAATACATGAATAGTGAGAATGAATGAAATGGCAAACTACGTAAATTACACAATGGAAATATTAAAAAATTTAAATGTTTCAGTTTAAATGATAGTGGATTAAATGTATTTACTGAAAATTGGAAATTAACTCATGAATATATTGATTAAGAAAGCAATAATTGCAAAAAAAAAGTATTTTTTTTTTCAAAATGTTGAACTTATAAGCATAGAAAAAAATCAATTTTTCATCCAAAACAAGAATACAATCTTGTATGCAAGATTTTTATCTTTCAGATACATTTCATGTTTGTGCTATTACATTTAAGGAGCTAATGTCCTTATTTAGTTTCTGACATGTACAATTAACATATATAATTGGCTATTTGAATAAGTTATATTGATAAGCTAAGATGTCAATAGACTAAATTATTGTTTTTAAAATTAAAATATACATTTAATGATATGACACAAAATATACATGAAAACACACTTTAAACACAGAAGAGAAAATATTATTTTTATCAATTATATTAAAACTGGGGATTAAAAGCTGTATATTCTTAAAACTCATACATCAAGATTTAATTGTTTTTTCTCCTTTTTTCCCGTAACGTGTGTATTGAATAGGTCAGATTTATTCTCTAACCTGTTTTTTACCTACACTAAATACAACGCATGAAACTAAGAAACTAATTTTAATGGTTTCTTTCTATTTGCATTTTGTTGTTCTGTCTGAAGTCAGCAAGAAATATACAACTGCAATATTACTAAGAATAGACAAACGTAATGCTTCTTTTAAAAAACAAACTCACCTGTCATATTCTTTGTTTTCAAGCTCACATCGTGGATCCTTCAGCTCTTTCCACTTTTTTCCATGTTTACACGTCGTCAGTAATATAATATCCTTTCCGTTATGGAGGTGATACAAGGCATTGCGAGTTTCGGAGCCAATACCGTACAAGTACCGCTTTCCTTTAAACACTAATAGGTACTTTTTAGTAGCCGGTAAATCACCGGATCCGACGTATCCGCGGTCACCACCGCGTTCCGGGTGGGATTTCGAAAATAATGGAATCGAAACGTCAAATCCAGTCCGGAAATTAGTAACAGACATACTGGCTTTGGCAAGTATTGCCTCGCCGATATCAAATCCGAGATTCTCGGCATAGTCCGGCCACGTACCGGAGTACAGATTAAATATCACATGGTTCCGGCCGTTATTCCAATATTTGACTTGATCCAATTTGCCCTGCAAATCGGACACATAATCGGGGCTGAGGCTGTCTCGGTCCAGTGTATCGATGCCCAAGACGAAGAGACAAGCTTGACTAGGATCTGACGTAAAGTAGCGCGAATCCCGGATTACGTTCAGGATTTTCCCGTACGTGGTCGAGATCGGCTCGTCCACGGGATAAACGTACACTTTAAAATCCTTGTGACAGCGCGAGAGGTCGAAGCACGTGTAGAGTGTACAGTTGGCCGATTTGTAAGACGCGCGTCGTTCGCTGCGACGCTGGGATGGCGAAACGATCAGGTCCTCGTCCGGGTAAAAGCGAAGTTCGCCCGGTCCTTCCGCGTAGGAACGTAACTTCTTCGGTTTGCTAGGGCCGGACGATTCGCCGCCATGTTGCCGTAAGCGAAAAGCGCCGAAGTAACACAGGACGAGGAAGGCGCAGCTCATGAGAACCAAAATGTAGCGTTTCTTCGCTTGCATGTCTCACAAAGCTACGGCCATATCATCATCGTCCGATTTCTCACAGTCGACAATAACACGAGGGAATGCTTCGCACTTCTCATCCTGGAGCCGCCATGTGCGTTAACTGGCAGAGGCTATCGCTTAGGGCGCACGCTCGCGCCGTGGATCAAACCACTTCTGACGTAGGGGAGGTTGAGGCGAGTGAAGAGGGGAGGAATCGACTGGCGCGTGGACTGAGAAGTAATTTAGAATGGAACGCGCATGCCCGCGGACGAAGCTTGTTGAAACATTACTTTTTTGAACTTGTTTTTGTTTCTCACAGCCATTTGGATCACCCCATTTTAGGTGGACTAAAATTATTTTTACCTAAACAGGGCGAATTCACTATTGTGAATCGCTGAAAACATTGTATTTGAGTAAACATTTGACAATAGATGAATAAATTGAAGAAAAATACTCATTTAAAACTTGTCATGTGTATTTTTGATAAATAGGTCGTTTTCAAACATGTTACAAATTACGCACAAATAAAACACTTACATGCTAATATCAGATTATTTCGTAATATTTTTTTCTAAGATTTCCAAAACATTTATTTCTGTTTAAATATTATTATTATTATTATTATTATTATTATTTCAAAATGAATTTCAAACTTAAATTGTCTGTGTTCATAAAAATTTGAATTCATTCATTTTAACTTTATTTTTGTAATTTTATTTTAATTATTTTTTCTCTGTGAAGAAAATATGTTCATCAAACCACGCCTCAACATCAAAAAATAAATTTCTTAAGAAGGGGGAGAGGGCTAAATATCCGAAATGATTCTTCTCTTCGTTTTGCTTTTTGATCCGAAAATACTTGACTACCCCCCCCCTTAAAAGTTTGACTTCTGAGCATAAATATATATATAATTATCCTTTTTTTAATATGTCTATGTACTGGCAAAGGAGAAAGATGTATTTTAATAATGCAAAAATGAGAGAAAGAAAATCAATGAGCGAACATTTACTACTTTTCTTTTTAAGTTTAGCTTATAAAAAAATATGTAGTATTTACGAATAGTAATTGTTTGTGAAACAATTAAGAATTTATTCAAAATTATAACTGCTTTTCCATGTAAAATATAAAATGATTGTTATCTCTTAAAGATTTTCTTTTTTTTAAAGAAAAAAGAAGGGGGTGAGAAGAAAATTTTTTTAGAACCAAGCATTTAAACAGAAATTAAGCAGAAAAACCATTTAGGTGATACTGATTCATAAGCTTTTCCTTATGATATAAATCCCAAAAAGTACATTACTTTCTAAAAATACAATAACAATAATTAAACAATTATAGATTATGTGCTTCTGTACGAGCAGTTAGAAACGTTACATAATCGTAATAACATTGCTTTATTATTTTTAATCAAATTCTATATTTTAAATTTTTGAAAGAAAAAATTTCTTCGAAGAAACAACTGTATTCAAGTTGGAATAAAGTATTCGGAGTTTCTTTTAATTGTAAATATGAGTTAGATTAATTGCTTTATTTAACTCAGATTAAATTTTCGAAATTTATCATTAATCAACGACATAAACTTTTGAAATCGATAAAATATAATGTTAATTTATTTCATGAAATGGTCTCATTTTCGAAATCCGATGTGTCATTCAATTCTACAAGAGAGCATTGCATTTTATCTCTGATATATCGCGCGAAATTATGCTCGCACGCAGAGTAATGATTTTATCATTTCATTTTTTTAAAAATGTGATGTTTTTTTTTTCTTTCAATGTTTGCCTAATTAAAGTAACTAGAAATTTTTAAAATAACTTATAAAATGTTAAATTCTGTTTAAACATTTTTATAAAACGTTAAATTCTGTATAAAATGTTAAATTCTGTTCCGTCTATGCATTGTAAGGTGAAAATTGCTTGCTTAGATGTTCTCTATCACCCCTTAAATTTTTGCCCCTGAGTTTCGGAACACCATGTATTAAATGTATTTTAATGCACAATAATATTATTTTTTAAAAATATGAACTTTAATAGTGTATAATTAATACTATAAGAAAATAATACTTATATTACTTTATTTAATTTTTTCTAATGTTAATCACCTTTCATTGTAATTTATTGGTTTCCATCTCAGTTATGTTTGTATATATCAGAAGCGTAACCTGAAATTAATGTGGATGAATAATTTTAGGTTAGAGGTGGCTAGATATCAGAGGCAAAAAAATTATTCTGGAATATGTGCGAATTTTATTCACAATATTAAATAATATAACGATTATAATTGTACAAAATTTATGTTAAACTAATAACTTATTAATTTACTTCACTAAGTTACGTGATTTAATAGCATGTATAAATAATTCAATACATTAAACATACTGATTATTAGCAATAACAATGCACTTATTAATAACAATTCGGCTTACAAGTATTAAGCCTACCAGAGAGATATAAATTGGTGCAAAAATTTTGGACGATTTTTTTTTTTTTTTTTTCAATATAACGTTGAGTAAAAGCATTCCAAATCAACACAAATAATACCGTAGGATCCCCAAGGCGTAAGAACATGAGTAATGTAAGCAAAACTTACCAAAAAAGAAATCAAAATGATAAAAAGGAACTTTATTGAAAAAGTAGCATGGAGCACAATGCGACTGAAAGGCCAAAACATCCACGTGACAGGTGTCCAACCAGAAACACCCTGCCTTTAGTAGGAAATGGTCTCTCCTTTCCCCTGATCATCAAACTAAGAACATTGCTACGAGTAGAAGCTCCCTGATTGGACAAGCGCCTTCTACCCAATCCTACCCCCCTAGCTCACCGCTCGCTCGCCTAGATTCCATACTGTAATCTTAAGCTATATACTTTTAACTTATATAATTTAATCTCAGTAAATTTTAAACTTTAATGTTATTTATTTATTATCATCTACTTATTATTTATCATTCTAATTTCATTCTGTGCAAACATCCATTTTTAAAAAAGGGTATCGGAAATAGTTATTCAGGTTCAACTCATGATGGGAGATAAGGGCCCAATTCGGGCTAGGAGTTCCATATAAACCTTCAATACGAGCTCCTGACTGCTATGCAGGTTCCACATCGTCTGGCCATATTGAATATGAGGTTGTCAATGAGTTCTTGAGGGATTACAGCCCCTTCGTGTCGACCGCCAATCGGAGCTCCGGAATCGTTACTGACTGCCAAGCGTCTCCCTAGAAAGTCCCTTGCATGCTCGATGCGATTTAGATCCGGAGATCTTGCCGGCCAATCCATGCATTCAATATCCTCACTATCAAATTGCTCTTCGACAGCTACTGTGAGATGAGCTGGGGCATTGTCGTTGATACGGATCCATAGCGCCTCTAAAAAGACGCACATACGGAAAGAAGAATCTCTTTACAAAAGCGGGCCCCAATGATTGAAACCTCCTCCAAAATTTTGAAGGCCGGTACGGCAACCAAACTTTCACATAAATGCTAAGCTTACACCTTCGGCATGCTTTATCCAGCTCCGACACTCTCGCATCACGTTTAGCTGTATATCTGCGCATGTGCTATCGTACCTCACCCTGGTTTAACTTCTGATTGGTCTTTTAGACCACTCCGCCTCTTCGTTCTGCCGATATGCTAATTTTTCGATTTCGTCCTTAATTTTCGCACACCAGTGTATGCTGTAACTTCCACGTAATAGCCTAGATCCCAATCGAAATAATTGCACATTATGTATATAATGCTTACAACGTGTGATTAAAACTGTATAAACAGCAAAAATAATTTGTATTATTCTTATAAATAATCAATACAAAAATTAAGCGAAATTAATTTGTTATGAATTTAAAGTTGATTGATGGAATGTATCCAGAAGAAATTGATTTATTACTTGATTAAACCTAAGCCATCTGCGATTTGCTCTGAAAATCCTTATATTTTCACAATAGGTAGATCAAATTTAAGAAATAAAAGAATTGCCACCTTCATCGACAACCGTTTATGAAAATTTAGTGAGAATCCAAACTTCCTGAAAGTCCTTTCCCTGACCTTTGGATACGCTATTGGCATGCATATACACTCTATAACAAAAAAAAAAAAAAAAAAAAAAAAAAAACTGACGCACCAAGGAGTTGCCCGATTGTAATGAAATTTCGTACGCAAAGACATTTCGACCAAACATACAAATGATTAAAATTTGGTGCCCAATGAATGAATAGTGGGAGCTTCAGTGCATCGGAACTGCTCACTCAGTAGGTGTATATAAGAAGCGATCTGATAGTCAAATTTATGTTGCATTGCGATTTCGGATACCTTTCAACGACAGAAAAAATGCCTCGTTGTAGGATTCGAGCTTATTAGGAGCAACTGTGTCAGAGTTCGGAAGACCTCGTATCATTGCATCGAAAGAGGCAAATCGGAGAATCGCTCATCATATGGATCGAAGCGATGCGGCGATTAGAAGATGCTGGCAAGAATGGGTGGTCAATGGCAGTTTTATGTGCCATGATGGTAGCGGTCGACCTAGAGCCACAGTAGATCGGGAGAACAGAGTGATTGTCAGATCAACTGTCACAGCGCCTGATTCATCGTTATCAACCATCAGACGTGGAACCCGCATACGAGTGTCCACCATGGCCATTCACAGACGGCTGATAGAGCGAAATTTACTCTCGTATCGACCGCTACCCCACCTGACACTACACTCACGCCTGCACACTGTCGAGCCAGATTACAGAGGTGCTTGGCTCTATCAGGTTGGAATGATGCTGACTGGGGATGTATGGTGTTTAGCGACGAATCGAGCTTTTAACTGTGTCCTGACGATCATCGAAGACGTGTTTGCCCAGGGTAGCGTACCAATCCTGCTTTCACTATTTCATGCCTCATAGGCCCTCAACCAGGAGTTATAGTCTGGGGTACCATTTCTCTTGATAGCCGGACCCCTTTGGTCTCATGAGAGGCACACTTACAGCACAGCGACATGTCGATGACATTCTGAGACAGGTTTTGCTACCATTCCCATTGCAGTACCCAGTCTTTATTTTTCAGCAATATAATGCCGGGCCTCATACGTGTTGCTATGAACTGTTGTGTTGCCAGACCCCAGTTGTGTTGTTACGACTACATGCCATGTTGCTATGAACTGTCTTACAGCTTGCCAAACACTTCCTTGGCCAGCCAGATATCTCTCCCTAATCGAGCATGTCTGTGATATGATGGGAAGGCGACTGCATCTACCAGGGAATGTTGATGACTTAGCCCTACAATTGGAGCAAATGTGATAAGAAATACTGCAGGAGACCATCAGGGAGCTTTATTACTCTATGCCACGTCGTGTGGCAGCTTGCATTCAGGCTAGATGTGGCTCAACACCTAATTGGGCACGTTACTTTGTAACTATGTAACTCTGAAATAAATCCATCCATTTCTCTGAATTTTAATCATTTTCTATTCTGTACATAATTTTCCTATCCTCTAATTTTTGTCTCCTTCTTGGTACATTAGTTTTTTTTTTTTTTTTTTTTTTTTACGGAGTGTATATTGTACATATACATTAAGAAAGAGATTCGTATCTTCGACCTTAATAACGAAAGAATCGAAAGAGCAAAAACAAAAACAAAAAAATTAGGAAGTCTAGAAAAATTCGGATAAAACCTAATCTAGAGAAATTTGAGATGCTTTTAATATTTCGTAATATTGATTTCGTAATTTTTATTGTTGTGCTGAAAATATATATATAAAAAAATCACTAATTTGCCTACATAACTAAGCAACTTCCAGACCAATTCCCTTTTCGTATATATACACTCAGGAACATTGAAAATAACAATGCAAGAAGGAAGCGAGTTACAATCACGAAACTTTGCAGAGTAATTGAATAATGTTCGATATGAAAATGATTTAAATTTGGTGCCAAGACGTTTAACCACACTCCCTATAGTGACGCTGTAATCAGGAAGCGGGTCCTGTATAAATTGGCGAATAGTGGAAGATTCATAAATGTAACGATCTATTACCGACTCTAGTAAGACTTTTGTAAACAAAGAATGCCAGACAGACGTGTAAGAAGATATTTCGAACAGTTAAAAAAGTTTTAGAGGGGACTGATCATGTGCACGAAAATCGAAGGGTGGTCGACACGCCGTGTTGCTCGCCAGGTCGATCGTTCGGAGTGGGACTTCAGAACATATCGGGAGCAGTGGACAGGAGATGATATTCACGTGCGGAGAACCAGGTCTGGAGCGACCAGGAAGACGATGAAGCGAGAAGATAAGGGGGGGGGCAAGAGCTCGTGGATCCTACAGCGACTCGTTCCACTATACAATGAGATTTTGGGCTGCAAGATTCTCCATAAACCAATTTTAGACGCATTGCGAAAAGAATCTGCATTCCAATCGCTCTTTTCGTGTACTTTCTTTAACACCGAAACATTGACGACTCCGTCTACAATGGTGCCAAGCCAGAACGACATGGAACGGCATAGATTGGCGATATGTAGTATTTAGTGATGATTCCCGGTTCGTTTTGGTGACAGATGATAACCCCGTGCGGGTATGAAGCGTCCTGGCTCACGGCACAATCCTACCCATGATGTCGGGCGACACACTGTCCGCATTTATGTTTGTTGATCATCAATTGCTGATACTATGATATTATTGGTCACATGTAAAAGATGTTGTTCTCCTGATTTGTTAAGAAGGCAGAAAATCGTATGGACATGAAAGGATTATCACATGCTAATACTGCCAGACTTCTTAAAGCGTATCGTAGTGTTGTTCAAAGATTTCGGGATCAAATTGAATCCAAATTTCAGTATCAAGAAGACCTGTTCCAAGTACCCATGAGTTATGTTATATTCCTTGCGAAAGATCACTTAGTAGCTATTTGGGCTCAGAAACACTTATGTGCTTCAGTTCATTTCATATAATTGCCCCACTATTGGGATTACAATATTTGCAACTATGCTGTGCAGATATCTTCGCAATCAAGGGTTCTACTCAAGATGACCTAACGGCTGAGATCATCTTGAAGTGACCGTTTGCGTTTTGCAAGAGAGCTCGTTACGTGGACCAGACCTCAATTGACTTCACTATTCTTCATATATGAGTTACGGTTTACTTCGGAGAGTAATTCAAATCGTTGAATGCTGATCTGCGTGAAAGAAAAGCGCCATTTACTATCAATAAAACATTGTTGAAAGACACAGATATAGAAGAGGTAAGAATCAAGATTTCGAATGGAATCACTGAATGGTCACACAAATCTGTACGTAGTAGCATCTCAATTGCTGGTTTTTCTCTCATAAGTCAGATTTTTTTAAGTCTGCGTGTAGATCTTCCAACCTTCACATTAATGACATATCCTGGCATGTCTCTTTTTCTAAATGTTCCCATTTTGACGTTACAAAACTCATTACTAGCTGAGTGCTTTGGAATTTTCGATAGCCAGAGCCACATATGTTTTCCAAGGTTTCAACAGTTACAGTTATTAGCATATATCGTCAGAGTTTTGATGAGATAAGAGAAATTTGTCGACGAGAGGTAGTCGTGGTTTTATATTCACCAAGAATTCGGTGGTCCCTGAGTTGATTCTTTGAATCTGAATTGATTTGAATTGCACAAGAAAGACAATTGTCAACGATACCTCCTGTCATTAAACTTATCTGTAAATAGCTGCATAGATAATATAAAAAAAAACTTAGTAACTTGAAGTCAATATCTTTTCTTGGAGTTTATTTTAATAGATTTAGTTCTCCTTCATACGGTACCATGTGATCCACTTAGGAACTGTGTTGTGAAATATCTAGACGAAAACCTTGCTCCATATGTCACACCAGATAAAGGTGTTATTGGCGATGAAATAATCCAAATGGATAATATAACGATGAATATCCTAAGAATCAAGGTTTGAAGCGAAATGAATAGCTCGCTCGATCTCTGGACTTTGATCCAATAGAGAATCTTAGGAATTATAGTGATGGATACATTTCTTATTAAAATCCAGATATTTCCTTTTTTTGAACCCAAATCGATGATTTTTTTTAATCCATCAGTGGTCTTCAGCAAAAAAATTAAATTCTTTAACTTGTAATTCCTGATCGGTGTTAAAATTATGTAAATTTCAATAAAGTGCTTAAAGCAAAATTCTTCTAAATTTTAAATTTTTCTATGTTCATTTGTTTTCAAATTATACACAAAAGACAGATTGTACCTTAATTTTTGAAGGCCAGTATATTACATTCGTCAGTAACTGACGTTACTTTCATTCTTTGGAGTAAAATTGCCAAGTTGATATGATAAAGTTAAAATTATAATAATATCAATTCTATTTTATGCGAAATGTAGGGAGTTCATTTCTTGTTCTGATTACGTCACCGGATGACGGTTCATTGCCGAAACACATTTAATACGTTTAATCCTCAGTTTTCTTTATAGCATGCAAATTAAGCCTTAAAGTCATAGAAAAAATTAAATTTAACAAATTTCCTGCCTAAAACTAGTTTCTTAAAACATTTTATGAAGAAAAATATTGACGCTATTCAATCATCATTGAGAAAGTAAATGTACCGAAAATAATACGCTTTATATAATACAAGCTTTATTACCGTAAAATCTCGGCAATTTACATCCCTTTAAGAATAAGCTTTCTTCCTTTTAAATATTTAATTTGAATTTCCCATTCATTCTTGAAAAGACGTTTCCTTCTATAATTTTGTTTTGCGTATTCAATTCAATATTTTAGTCACGATTACTTATGCAATATAGTTACTATACTTTTATAAGGCAAATGTATTTTCAAGGTTTTACAGAAGTAGTTTTCCAAAATAAATTTGTTGTTAATCCTAATTTTATATTCTCTTCTAAATTTAAGAGAGTCACTTAATTTTGCTCTGTACGATGCAATTCGAAAAATTTGTGACACAGATTAAATGGTGACATTTATCCACGTGTTATTTTTACCAAAGATTACTAATTTAATAAAAAATTTTAGTAAGCAAATTTTTGTGTTATGAATTTGTGTCTATTTTTTATTTCTAATTTTTTTAAAAAAAGGGAAATACCTTTCGAAGATAGTTGTCGCTGTAGCCTAGGGGTATGAAATCATGTTTAACTGTTTCAGTCGATTCGTGGACTCAAGTCCTACTACCTCTTAAGACCGTCGTGTAAGCGGAGCCGATGCACTTAAAAAAAACCATGGGGTATACTGCTGGATAATGTATCACCGACATATTCCAGCGAATCATTTTATTTTCAACCCTTCTTTTTATCAATCATTTTTTCCCCTTTATCTCCCATCTTTCGTAAGTCTAGATCAGTCCTAACCAACCCATGGCCCGCCAGGTGTCAATCTGCAGCCGGCGAAACTGTGTCATCTGAATAAAGATTTAAACTTTTATTGTGCACAAAAGTACTAAAGAACATTCCACCATAAGTCATTCGTATCATACCCTACTACCATGGTAGTATCTCACTACCTGACTCAACTTTTATTACAATTTTTCTTCTCTAATCTTGTTCAGAAACAATTACAAAGCTCGTTTTAAAAAGCGCACGGATCATCTGGTGTAATTGGGCAATACACAATTTTTAAATAATCAGTAAACTTACTGAGAAGAGCGCGGGTGTGCATTACTAGACTTAGGGAGGGAATGCTACTCGCGGAACATGCGAAATAGCAGAAGCCAGTCTGCAGCAAGCTTTATATATTTGACCCAGAAGCGTATGGTTTCAGACAGACTGATTGCTTGTTGTCTTTTGATCGCTAATAATTTAGAGCTAGTGTTTTGTTGTAACTGCTGGACAGTTTTTTAAACTGTATTTCATGCAAAAATATTTAATTCAATAAAATGCAATTTTTCTTAATTTATAGCAGAATGTTCTAGATTTCTTTAAAAAGGTTCGGGATAATTAGTCGCTCCCCACGACTAAAAAGGTGAAAGTAGTAGTAGTTTTTAAAGTGAGAATTTGAATCGACATCGAATTCATCACTTGCACACACACACATATATATACCGATGTTCAAAATTAAGAGAATTTTCCGATTTGGTCGATTATCTCTAGAACTACTGGACAAATTTTAATGAAATTTGGTTTGTACATAGGATTGATATAATACAAAAAAATAACCATTCAACAGTTATAGTACACATACTTGATAGTGCGCAACACTCATCGGAGAAACAAGGTATGAAACAGTAGTTAAAGAATAGAACAAAAAAAATTGGTGAATAAGGGGTATGGTTTCCTCTTTCAGACCTTGCTCCGCAATTTTATGCTGGAAATAAGGGAGTTTATGAGCTCAAGTGGCAATTGGTCCCACTCAGCAACGCTGTTTTCGAGTCTTGGATGGTTCTCGGAAGGGGGTTGCGAATTGCAATTCCCATCCCCAGAACGTCTCAGGCATGCTCTATAGAATTAAAGTCTGCAGATCTATCTGCCAATCCACCCGGCGAATATCCTCAATTTCTAGAAATTCGTCGACCAGATGAGCTCTATGTGGCTTTGCGTTGTCAGCGATTAAAAGGAAATCAGGACCAACTGTAACCCTGAAAAGGTTAACATAGGACTCCAAGACCTCATCCCTATACCTCTCAACAGTCACAGTGTCTCTTTCAAAGACATGAAGGTGTGTGAGACCATCCAACATGATGCCTGGGCAGACCGTCAAGCCTTTGATCACTGGTTAGGCTGAACGGCACTCATCAGTGAAGAGAACATTCGCCCATTCATCCATGCTCCAATCTCTATGATCTCTGCACCATTTTAAGTGAATTCTTCTGTTCGCATAACTGAGCGGGACGCAAACAACAGGCCTTCTTGCAAACATCCCTCTCTCATGAAGTCTTCTGGAAACAGTCACCCTTTAAACTCGGGTTATTGTGGCTGCATACATCTCATGCAAGACCTGAGGAGCTGTAGCATCTCTGTTACACCTAGCTGTAATGGACAAATGGTGATTTTCTGTGGCCGTCAAGGCTCTTGGACAACCTTGCGCAGGATTTCTCTCTACGGATCCGGTACCCTTAAACTGTTTTCATAAGTTGGGCACGACGCTGGGGTTAAATCGAATTCTCTGCAAATCTGGATTTGAGACTGGCCTGCTTCTAGCCTACCCATTATTCTCCACCTCATTCCATCATCTAAATGTTGGTGGTTACTCAGTTTTGCAGTTTGAATATCAATTTAAGCGATTACTTCAAAAAAAAAAAAAAATACCAAAACCAGCCAATTCGGCAAAATGTGCTTACAAACGAAATGCGGATTTTGGTACGAGCGCTTATAAATCCTATTTTTCGAATAGTCCCGTCCCCACACATGTGCACGCTTGCGTATTCGACGTACAAGAGTTACTCGTATTGTTATTTTTATTTAATAAAATCATTAAACAGGAAGATTTAAATTTTGTAACACACAGTGAATATTGTTCTGAATACGAAGGCTTAATAATAGAATAGAATTGTTAGTTATAACATGCAAATTAAAATAGAATATGAAACCATAAATTACTCCATAAATGGCATCTCTATTAATTAGGATCTAAGATCTTTTTCCAAGATGAACTCTATTAAAATACCGGCTATTCTAAAAGTTTCTGTAGAGACGATTCGTATATTTATCATATAAAAATAAAGGACTTTAAAACAATTATTTTTATGCTAATTGTTAAAAGTATTTCTATATTTAGTAGAAAATTTTAAACCTACATTTACAACAAATGTTCAAAACAACCACTCCTTTCTAGGAGGCTAAGGTCACATTTGCACATATGTTTAGAAACGTGTTATAGTATGCTAGATGTCAGTAAAAAAGTCAAAGAATGCTAAGATCAGGGGAACGAAGTACTTCGTTCAAGGAAGACGGTGTAATGCACCATACAAGTAATAAAACCATTGGATGGCTTCAAAAATGTTTTTTGACAGACGACTCATCTCAAGAAATCTTTGGTAACCTCGTTCACTTGATATGAGAATTCCCTAACTTTCTTTATGAAGATATTTAAAGAACATAGCTTATGAAAATGATCTACAAATATTAGATGATCTGATAACCGTCATATTGCTCAAAGAATACAAGTCGCTTCCAGCTTCTTGAAACACGTTTTCCAAAATATGTGCAAACTCAGCTTTAGCCCTTAGAAAAGAAGGGATGTTTTTAACATTTCTTGTAAATGTAGGCCCAAACTTTTCTATGTTATGTTAAAAGTGCTTTTCAGAATTCCCATAAAAATAATCGTTTTAAAGTTATCGTTATTTTTGTATAATAAATTCACGAATCGTCAGTCGGGAACTTTTAGGACACCCAACATTATTAGAAGTTTAATTCACCCTTATTCAGCTTTAGCTGTTAGAAAGAAAGGGGTGTTTTTAACATTTCTTGTAAATGTAGGCTCAAAATTTTCTACGTTATGTTAAAAGTGCTTTTCAGAATTAGCATAAAAATAATTGTCTTAAAGTTTGTTAATCTTGCATGATAAATTCACAAATCGTCAGACGGGAGCTTTCGGCATTATTAAAAGTTTAATTCGCCATCACAAAATTGATATTTAAATACAACATCTTGAAAATGCCAACGAGTTAAAAATTTAAACTTATGTTGAAGATTATTATAATCATATACGTTTTTTTCATAAATTTATTTGGTGATTAGCAAATATTTTTAAATACCAAAATTATATGCATAAAAATCAATTCCAGTGCGTTATCAAACTATTTCACACTTCCTTCTTTCTAATCACACAAAAAATAAATAAGCCAAATAAGGATTGGATTGGATATCAAAAGGTAAAAAATATAGGATTGGCGAACATTTTAAAGGTCCCAGGACATGCGAGGAATTCTGGATTATCATATATAAGGCTCCTTATTTTTTTTTTCTGATATACATATATAAATATCTTGAAATTATTAATAAAGCTAAAAATGTTTTTGCGCGTAGTAATGATATTTCAGTCCTTTTATAGAACTATAAAAGTAAAAAAAAAAAAAAATTCCGTAAATGTTTTTTTTCCGCTCTCAGTTGAATATGGAAACGTTTTGTGAGATACATTCAGGTAGCATTTTAAAGAAAACTATTGAACAATATGGTTTCAAATTTCTTTTGCTTCTATATAAGGTACTTTGCATATAATGAACCTAAGATATTTTTTTTCTCTAAGTAATACCTAAGTTTCAAGAAATAATTTCTTGTACGAAAAAAGAAAAGAAAAATTAAAATTTCAAATATTACTAAGTTTTATAACTTTTTAAAGTCAATATATTATATTATCATTCAGAAATTAGGTTCAATATATTTTGTATATTCTTTTCTATATCAGAAGTAAAATATTTTGTATATTTATAGAACATTATTTTTAAAAATGTTACCTAAATGCAAATGTATCTTAAAACTCAAGTCCGCATTCAACTCAAAGGGAATGAATAACGTTTTGAAAAAAAAAGTACTTTTAAAGTTCATTTAAAATTATCGAAATATCATTATAAGGTATAAAAAATTCCTAAGCTGTACGAAAAATTTTTAAGGCATAAATGTCACAAAAATAAAGAGTCTTAAATTCGGCATTTTATTTACTGGTACAAATTTTCAATTATATTTCCAATCACTATTTGGATTTCGGTAAAAATATAAATAAAAAAAATTTAATTCTGCAAAATTATAAATGATTTACATCATCCAATTCGGTAAAGAAAATATTTAACATTTTTAAATACTAGTTTTATTTTAATCCGTCAGAAATCTTAAGAACAGTTTATTTTTAAAACAAAACTTGTTCTTTCTCAAGTCTAGCTTTCCAGAAAATTTTTATAATTTTTTTAACTCTGAAATAAACATGTTTATATTATGAAATTATTGATAAAATACCGCAAAGAGATAGGTACCAGTATTTTCTGAGAAAATACTTTAGACGTCTAGTTTACGATACGAGATAAAATGTCCACGCTGAAACGTTTCCATTTTACGAAGCTCACTAAAATAAATTATCTTCTAAAGTGACCTTCAGGACATCAATAACTAGTAAAAATAATCATGAAAATAAAACTATTTCAACCGGTTTTTATCACAAATGATCCTGCACAGGTCATAGGAAGAAAATGTGACAATCGGTCACACGTTGATTCATTTCAGGGGATTTAATAAGAAAATAAGAATAAGAACTTCATTTATAAGTATTTTTTTATTGAACTCATATATAAGTTCGAGTTAATTATATCGTTCAGTTAGGTAGTTACTGTATACGTGTTATTTTTTTTTTCATGTTGTTTATTGATGTTGTTATCCTAAATTTATGAATCGTCTGAAGATGGAAATTAAAATTCTAACTTCTTTTTCAATCGTATAATATTATGTTAAATGCAGGTACAAAATTCCATAAAACTTTTTTTAAAAATTCTTTTTCAAACATTTGTTCAATTTATTTTTAGTTTTGTATGCCTTTTCTTTAATGTCTTGATGTGAATTCTTTTTTACTTATGATTGATAAGAAAATAAAAATGGTTAGAATCATTGATAAAAATGATCGTGAAAAATACAAAAGAAACAAAAATTAGTTTTATATGCAGTGAAAAAAAAATTATTAAGTATTTCGATTTCAGGTAAAGTGATCACGTGCTTCAAAAATAATATCTCAAACTAATCATAATTATTTAAACGAAAAATAATAATTCTCCTTTGTTACTGATCTCCAGAAGTTGCTATAGAAACATTCTTTAGAAGATAGGTTATTCAATTAAAAAAGTACAATAGGAGTTAATAAGTTCCAAGACATCACGAAAGTATAAGGAAAGGTTAAAAATAAATCAGAAAAGTTGAAAGAATGCTTTTATAACAGAGTAAAATGAGTTAAGAAAAGAGTGATGGTATGGCTCATATAAATATTCTTCAAAAAATGAATTCTGAAATAAATATTCTTTATTTAAAAGAATATTTCAGACATAGCATCTCGTAGATTAAAATAAAATAAAGGAAAAGAGATAATACGGCCACCATTTCTTTGTAACCTCCCCTCCCGCAAAAGAAATTAAAAATATAATTCAAGTACATTTGGGGAAGAATCTGGGAGATACAGATGAAGAACATATTTTGTTTTTCTAAAAAAATATAATTAATTTCGTTTAACATGAGTGAGTGAGTGAATGTAAAGTTTATTGGCGCGAGAACCAGATATGGATATACTGCGCCAAACAAGGTTTAACTATGGTCTAGACGTGAAGAAATTGAAGAAAAGACAAAAATTGGTTGACAAGAAGGAGGGTCGAAAATAGAGAAGGATCGCTAGGGTAACCCGGGGGTGCGTCATCCATGTTTACCAATTTGCTTAACATAATTTTACCATTCGTTTAAATACATTTTTTGTTAGTTTTTAACCGCTGCTCAGAGATCTCGTTTTACAGCTTGAAAATCAGACCTATTCCGGTCAAACTTATTTTGGTAAAATTTTATACCTCAAAACTGTAAACGAGTTTCATAAAATTATTTTGGAATCGACAATATTCAATAATATTTTCAAATGAAATTTTCGAAGCTTAACTCTATATTGACGAAGTCATAGAAAATTAAGTTTAAAATAAACTCGATTTATGAAGAGCACCAGAAAAAGAAATAGAATATTTTTATTTTTTTTATATAAAAAGTTAAAAATTATGTGATATTTTTAAGTCACCTTAGACTTCATCTTGAATAAATAACATTTTTTCAGTTTTCTCTAAGGAAAATAAACAAATGCAATGTAATTTAAGCATTTAACCTATTAGATTAATATTTTAACAATAATCAGTGGCTCAAATTGCAGCAAACTTACACTAATGTCTAAAAATTACGCGTAATTCGTAAAATAGGGGGGAAATGTGAGTAGATATTAGGTGAATCATTTAACTTGTAGAGAATCATCTGTTAAAGACAAAGCTTTGTCATTATACAAAAGATTTCAGTCTTCATTGTCAAAGCACCTGTGCATTTCGGAATGCAGATAAATCGACTCACTCGGCATAAGCATTTCGGACAGGTTTGGAGCAATTCATGTGTAAAGGAACGTTGTCAAAGATTACGCAGAACGAATGATGCCGCAAAGACGATAACTAGATAAGCTTGTGAAAGAAAGAATGATTGAAATGCCTGAATCAACGATCAAAAACTGAAGTATTTAAAATTCTGAAAGTTCTCCGTGTGGAATCTCAAGACTGTGACAAAGGCTTCAAAATGCAGGAAATTTTAAGAGACAATCAGTGCCGGACCAAGATTCACAACTGTTAGCTAAGACCAATAACTGCATGACGTCAGAAGGACAGTTGGGCCAGAGAACTGGATTCAATGCTCAAAGCCAACGAGGGAGTACATATTTCAAGGCAAACTGTTTTAAAAAGATTAACTTATGTTGGTATCTATGCCAGATGACCAGCAATTTGCATTCTCCTCACATTAACGTATAAACGTATTAATTTAACTGCCTTTTGGAACATGGGTAATGGATCTTGGACAATGAACCAATGCGATGTTCAGAGACGAATCTCGCTTTCATCTGAACACTAATTCTCATTGGCTAACGATATGGCGAGAACATGGAACTCGTTTTTCACCAGGGAAATGTCACGGTGATACATCGTTTTCCGTTTAGAGGGGATGTGGGCAGGCATCATGCAGGATGGTCGAACAGACCTCCATATCTTAGTCTGAGATTGCTAAAAGATACAGAGACGAAGCTTCTTGATATTTGCGTATTTGAGATGTTGCCAATCCTCACTTCATATATATGAATGATAATGCATCTTGTCACCAAGCAAGCTTGATGCACGTCTTCTATATAATGGAAAACATCCAAAGCATGCCATGGATTGCTCATTCACCTGATTTGAATCCTATCGAGCATGTGTGTGGGATATGCTCGAAAGACAACTTGCAACCCTTCCACGCCCAACAAGTAAAATTCCAGATTTGTAAGCAACTCTATGACGCTTGGAACTTTTTAAGCCCACAACTCTTGCACAATGTCATAGGAAGTATGGAAATTCGTTGTGTAGCCTTGCCTTGCTGTTCAAGGGGACCATACACATTGTTGAACTCAGCATTAGATTTTTATTTTGTTTTTTACTGAAGTGTGATCTCCTCTTATGCCCAGATTTTTTTTTATCAAACAACTTATTTGGATAATAAAACTTATTATTGTCCCTTTTTCGTATTGTTTTCATATTTTATAACCGTTTCAAACTTGCATAACATGTTTCCCACCATTTCGGCTTAGATTTTCTTCGTTATTCACACGACTATCAATTAATCATAACTTTTTAACACCAATGTATTTCATTAATACGATAATAATTTTGGTTATGTCTCTTGATCTTAGAATTTTTTCCGTATACATGTACCTTAATCTTCGCGTTTAGAACTGGAATTATGCTATTGGTGATCAGGGGCTTTTTCTTAACTAGACGTTGATTGATTTGATATGATTGATATGAAGCCATACTATAAGATAGTTTGACGTCATAATCTATAAAGCCGATTGGCGATAAAAAACTGAAAGAAACACAAAGAATTAGCTGCTTAGGAACTCATTTAAAAGTAACTTGTTGATATTTATGAAGCATTAAGAGAAAACCGAAAAAATTATTCTTAGCTATCAATTAGATTAGAATTTCTCGATCTCTTTTAATATGGTATGGATAAGTGAATTTCCAAGCACTAGGATGGAAAATATTTTCAAGAGATATTATATATATACACACACACTCATGGACAAAAAAATTAGCGCACCAAGAAATAATTGCGGGATCGTAACGAAACTTGACATGAAGATACATGTCGGGGTTATATGCAAATGATTAGAAATGCAGCGTGAGTGCGCATTACGTATAGCCGGTAGAGGAAGTTTAACGTCGTTCTCCGTAGAGTATAAAACAGGTAACCAAAGATTGTTTGAGTTTGCTGAATCATTTACAAAGGAAAAGCTGAGGTAGACACGCCATTACGCCGTTTTCGAAGACAATATGAGCAGCTGTCGCAGTTTGAGAGGGGGAGAATCATCTGCATGATGGAAGCTGGGTGGTCAGCTAGGCGAGTAGCTCGTCAATTAGGCCGCTCTGATTGTGTTGTGAGGAGGTGTTGGGGCCAGTGGATCCGAGAGATGTCATTTACACGAAGACCAGTCTCAAGACTCTCTCTACAGACCAGTCGTCGAGAAGACCGCCACATCTTAAAAAATGCACGCGTACAGCCAACTGCTTCATCGGCCGCCATCCAGACACAGGTAGCACCTTCACTAGGACCCCCTGTGTTTTCTCAAACCATACGAAGCTGAAGAACATTTGGGATCGCGGAGCCCATTACGTGTGCTGCCCTTGACGCCCACCCATCTACGCTTCCGTTTGGAGTGGTGCCGCGCACGAGGAAACTGGACTACAGCGGAATGGAACCGGTCGTCTTTAGCTACGAATCCAGATTCAATATCAGCAGTGATGACAATCGCGTTCGTGTTTGGAGACCCCGTGGTGAACACCTCAATCCTACCTTTGCTTTACAGCGACACAACACTCCCACAGCTGGTGTGATGGTATGGGGTGCCATTGTCTACAATACACCGTCACCCCTAATATTGATCCGTGGCACCATGACAGCCCAGCGGTATGTCCATGGCATCCTGCAACCACATGTGTTGCCACTCATGCAACGACTCCGAGGAGCCATTTTTCAACAAGACAATGCTCGGCCTCACACGGCAAGGGTGTCACAAAACTGTCTCACCACTGTTACTACCCTTCCTTGGCCTACCCAATCCCCAGATTTGGCTCCAATCGAGCCTATCTGGGATCATTTGGGATGGCGAGTTGGGCATCCCACGAGTTTGAACGAAGTAGAGGCAAGGTTACAGCAAATATGGAACGAAATGTCTCAAGACATCATACAGAACTTGTATGCCTCATTGCCCGATCGTATCGCATCGTGCATTCGCGCTACAGGGGGTTCAACAGGGTATTAAATCCTCCCTTCTTTTACCTTTTTCTCTGAAATAAATGATCCTTTTTCTTTGATTTTCTAATCATTTACTTATATCAAAGTAGTCATCACGTATGTAAAATTTCGTTTCATTTTGACTACTCCTTCTTGGTGCGCTAATTTTTTTGTCCATGAGTGATATATATATATATATATATATATATATATATATATATA
>BMAW01023484.1:76567-92121 GCA_019974015.1 Nephila pilipes | reverse complement strand
ATTATAGTTATTAAGTAATAATGCTAAAGAAAATTACGTTGCATGTTGGGATAAAGTTAAACAGTGACCTGTAATTTTAATGAAAATGTCAATGCCTCATCAGATTTGTAATAAAGTTATGATTTTCTTAAAATGTATGTCTCAATTAAAATAAAAAATTACTAAGTTTTTACCGTGTTTTTTGTCATTGATCTATAAGAATCTTTTTAGGCGTGTTCTAAAAAATTTTATTTACTAAAAAAAAACTAGAATTTACAAAATACATATTATAATGGTGTTCTGTCCTATTTTCCCCATCACTATACCTTGTTGACTTTCATATGATGTTATTTGATCTGAGAAACTCTTCCAATAAATGAACCATGATTTATCTATTTATAGTAAATTTATCTAAACATAAGATATAAAATATTAGTATAGTGAATAATATTGGCATGGTAGCATTTATAACCAGTGAGTTGGTGAGAAGAGTGAAAGATAAAAGGTTAGATCATCTCTGCTAGAGCTACGTTAAAATGTGCTGATAAAAAGAAATATTAGGTGATATGATGTTAAATAAGGAATTATCACCAATGAAATAACGTTTAGTAGGATCCAGACGGCATGATTGATACTGTCTCGGATCTGAATAAAAAAAGATAATTTAAGTAACGATTTATATTAGTCTTTGGATCCGGACACAGGTGTAGACTTGTTCAACTCATATAATTATTTAGATATTGAATTCTGAATATTCGAATATCCGAATAAGTGCAAATTAATTTCCTTGAATGCTTGACTTTTTAATTAGTGGTTGCTAATTTCAAACTAGGAATGGAACAATGAAATAAAAGGGAAACCAAGGCGCTACTGTTTCTAAAAAAATAATCAATAAAGGCAGCGTGAATGTAAATGGAATTACTTGTCAGGTTTGGTTCGTTGTGAACTAAAGTCGTTCTTGAAAAGCACAGGAGGTTTTAGCCAACAGATTTTATGAATAAACCATAATTAAGTAACTGGGATTACATTTCAATTAACATCTGACTTATCTGATCTCCATACCTCTTTATATGCGGAACGCTGCGGTAGGCAGTTGGTCATGACGTCTTCAATGGTTCAATGGAACCACGTGTTCCAGTCCCGATTTTACTGAAGACTCATTGTGTAGCAGAGAGAATGAACGTTAAATCAGTCCGAACTTAGTCATAAGTCCTTACGTTTGTCTGTTGGAGAAGTCAGGAAAGGAGATGCCAGCTCAGGTGTCGTTCTCGTCACAATTATAAAATGAATCTCACCATATGCAGACTTTGAGATCAAGTTCAGTTTGAAGTCCTGCTACAACTGATGATGATGGCTTATTAACATTCCTCGGAGAAGCAACACGAGGTCTATTGTCAATGGACCTCATAATTTTGAATCTCGATCAAGTGATGAGATTGACATCTGAGCTGGTACTTCCTACTCCAAACTTTCACACCACGCCAACGGCAGGACTTAGGACATTGATAAAATTTAACAAGCATTAGTCTTGCTACATGGTGGACTTTAAGTGGCACTTGGGTTCGAACCCACGACTTGACGAAAGCAATGCTGATCTAGGGTCCTCGACCATAACCACCAGGCTACTGCGGCCAACATTTGAAAATCCTATAACTCTAAGAATAATCGAAAGCTTGCAAGCTTGCGATTAAAAAGGTACCATTATATATAGCGTTACAAATACAATTTTATCAATCTATTAATTTATAATGTTAAACGATTTATAGAGGAATAGATTTATAGAATCATCGAATTTACCTGATTCAGATAAAAAATTTCATAAAGAACAGATGAAATACATGAAAATAAAATTAAACAAAATTTATGCTGGCTACTATTCTTTTAATACAAAAACACATTTGAAGCCGTAAATTAGATTCTTGCTTTTTTTTTATTGCAAAAGAGTCGAAACAATTACAGTGGAGACTCGCTTGACGAGCACTTTTCATAACCAGTAATTCGCATAACGAACGAAACACATTGTGAAAAAAATGACTCGCTTGACAAGCCACGTTTCTCATAAAGAGTGACGAGGAGTGAGGAAGTTCGAATTGTGCGCCGCTGTAACGCTTCCATACTAACATGCTCTTCTATCATTTCAAGTAACAAACTTAAAGTTTCTAACTTAAATTCTAAGCCCAGATACACCCAATTTCAATCAATTAAAACAGTCTCAGGTAAAGAGTCTAATCCCTTATAAATTTATGTTATGAAGGGAAAGGCTTTCTATCAGTTAAAGGTCTCTCAACATGATTACCAAGAAGTTTTATGTAAATATTAAATATCAAGTTTCTAGAAATTAAATATCAATACTCTGGTTCGAGCAGATGATTATGTAGTTACGGCAAAAGTTGAACTTCTACAAGGCAGATTCTGATCTTTGCTCCAGCAATATCAAATTAGATTCACACAAACACAAATATATTCCACTCCTGTTCAAATCCTTCTCACTCCTGTTTCTTTTCTACTAACTCGAGCATGTCTTATGTGTCCTTTTTCACTATCATTTCATTCTGCATCTTTAGTTTATTTTGCCTAGATCTCTTTTCCTTTGATTGAGTAGAAGTTTTTGTTTTTCGTAATTGAATTTTTAAATAATAAAACGTATTTTAAGTAATTAATAATAAAATTCGAACAATTCATCGTTACACCTTGTTTAGCACTCGTTCTGCTAACACTTAGTAGCACTTGCGATCGAATTTTTTTCCAAGCTCGTGTTAAGCTCCTGTAGAGCTTGTAGTCAGAGATTGTGTCTTTGTCCAAAAATATGGGACTTCAGAGGAATACCAATGATATCGATGATTTTGTGGAAGAAAATAGTCACAAGTTGTCCACTGGAAAGCTTTTAGAGTTGCATTGTGTTTTTTACAAGAAGTTGTGTTGGACAGTTTATCAAAGCAGGAAGAGATAACAGAGAAAAGCAACAATCTTTTAGTGCTATAAGAGAAATGCTGATAGTATAGAACAGAGGTATTCAAACTTTTAAATTTTTTAGAACCCTTTGAGCTTACTATTTTCTAAAAGGAATCCCTTTATCAAAGGGAAGAAAAATGGGATATCAAAGATTTATCCCATTCAAATTTATAAAACAATTATTGCATCTCTATTTTATCACAATAGGAACGTCTTAATAAGATAATGAATAGTAAGGTAGCTAATGTGTGTTGGAAGGGGGAGGGTTTCTAAAATTTATTCAATGAATAATAAACAAAAGAAATGGTATTTTAATTTATAACAAATTATTAAAAAGAAAGTTTTTTTTAATGACTTGGTTGTGATTGTTTTTTTTTTATTGCAAAGTATTTTTATGTCTGGAATAATTGTTGAAATCAGCAACCTCTAATGTCATCTTCAGCATCTAATCTGTTTCGCTGTTTCGCATACATATGTTCAAACATACGACATAAGACGTTTCACAGCTCTTTTGGCAATTTCAGGATATTCTTTTCTAATGTCAATCCAAAAACGCATAATATCAACTTGACAAAAATCTAGTTTCAATTGAGTGTCGGTCGATATATCAATTTGTTGTTCTCTTACTTTTATTGGGAGTTCGCAGGTGTCACAATCTTGAGAAGGAGTTTGAATTCAAGATATTTTTTCTTTTTGAACAAGGAAGTATTCAAGATATGTTTTTACAGATCTGATTAATGTTGGGCCAAACTAATTCTTACATTTTTATCGGGATTAGCGTTACCGTCTACTAAAACAGTATGCAAATTAGGAAAGCATTCAATATTATCTTTCAAAATGCAACCTACCCAAAATTTCAATTTTAAAAGAGCGGTGTCAATTTTATTTTATACCTTGGAAATACTGAAATAAGTGCACAAATAAGTGAGCAATTCTTCACCTGAGCAAAGAATGGAGACTAATACGTGACCTAATGTGTCTCAGTGTATTTAAAGCATGTGACTTTTACGAAATTTAAGATTTAATTTTATCCATAAAATGTCTATTTATGTTTAACTTTAAAATCAAACTTCCTTTAAGAATTCGATCTCTTATAAAAGTTAGAATTTTACTAAAAGTTTGGTGCTTTGATTAAACAAAGAGTGATCTCTTGCGGAACCCCTGTCAAAGTTCCAGAGAACTCAATTTGAAGACCTCTGGTATAGAAAATTGATGCATAGTACATTGAGAAGCAACGTCTTAATAAGCCAAAGGCTATACTTGCTACAATTTTTTTTTTAATAATGTGTTTCATTTTCGCCAAGTTTTGAAACGTTAGCAATACCAATGTCTCCTGACAGGTTTCTAGAAAAACAGATTTAGAAGTGTATCATAAATAATATAAACTAATTATTTCAACTTTTTTTCTGCAAATCAAATTCGCATTTTAAGTTGGTTCATTCTGTAATTGCAGAAAAGATGTAGAGAATGTATAGCAATGCATTTTTAATAATTTCTTTGAATAAGAATTATATTAAAAAAACGAGGGTTTTTTTTTTGGCATAAAATGTTTTACTTAATGAATGTTTCGCATTACAAGTAAGATTATGGAACGAATTATGTTTATAAGAGTGTCCATTGTACATGATAACATACCGAGGATTGATTGAAAAGCCTGCATTTTGGGAGGAACCACAACCTTTAGCCAAAAGATTTCGGTCCCATCAGCTGAGGAGAGAAAATGGGAGAAATAATTTGTATCTTGACACACGCAATTAAATACTATCATACCTGCTATATATTAAACTGACCAATAAAGTTCTATTAGCTCAGCACTATTTTCTTATATAAACTTTTGTGTATTTCAGAGTTTTAGACTTCAAAAGTAGATGAAGCTAGATTTTTTTTCAAGCGCAGAAAAAATGGTTTATAGCTTCACAGAAAATTTAAGTTCAATGAATAATTTAACAAAACCAGAGATAAGCTACCAATCCTTATAAAAGAAAAACCTTTGTAAAGTTTATAACTAGTACATATTCCGAAATATTTCATTAATTATCAATCTAACAAAAGATAGGTATACTTTAATTTGATTTACAGACAAAAATAAATAAATTATTTACGTATTTTTCTTACTCCGAAGAAGCTCTTCAAACTATTTTCATTCATTATTAAATCTTTCAGAATATAATCTCTGAAATGAGTTAAACTTTTCATTAATTTCCACATAATTTCCTTTTTTTTTATTAAATTACATATAAACTTTAATACGATTTTATAATGTTGTTTGAACTATATTGTATTTTAGAATACATATTCTATTATGATCTTTTTTTTGTTATAATTGATATTAATAACAGAAGAACTTGATTTTCTCTGAAATATAACTTTACGAATAGAAGCTTGTCTCGTCTGGCTTTTTATCATATTAAAAATTTAATTTTTTTAGAAAAATTAAAAAGAAACAGAGATAAGATATTAATATGCATCATGTCAACATGCATTTTTTGCACGAATTGCTTTAAAATATCGTAAAATCTGTGAAATAAAATATATCACATTCTTTTAAATTTATGATTATTTTAATACTTGTAGCACTTTTATAGAATTCTCTTCGCTTTCGTTTCGTTCCTAATATACACTTTAATTAACTTTTTTGAAAGCAACATATTTAAAAAAAAATCAAAGAATACTTGAAGAGCGCTTTTTATAAATTAAGTTATATCATTGCATCCTCACAGATAATTGTTGTACACAGCATAAAAATTCATTTCATTAAATTTAAAACATTTCACTATTTTGATTTTTTTAAAATTTGTACTAGAATAAAAAATAAATTATTACGGGTGTACAACGTTACATATTGTTTACCTCATTTCTTATCCTACATTTCAAGATCAATAATTGGTCTGACGAAAAGTAAACCTTATTGTACTAAGGAATGATTTTCTGTGAATGATAAGCCAAGCTATAAGTTGTGATTTTAAGTACATATCATTAAGAAGGTTTTTAAGTTTCCTAAGAAATTCGTATAGCCCACATTCCTCCTAAAAAAGGGAAGCCAAACTGCATGAATTTTATCAGATACATGCATACCTGTTTTAAAGAAATGATAAACTAAATTGGAATGTTAGGGTGTTTATTTTATCTCATTTGCTAAATACATCTGATAATTTTCGAAATTTTCTTAGCGTAATGTTAAAACCCGTCTCCTTACTTGAAGTCTTCAAAGATTAGGTTTTCCGTTCAAGGAGAAGATTATTTATCTCACAGACTTAATACTTACCTTAATATTTAATAATCCATAGTAATACTTATATAAAGACCCCTTGCAAATTTCTGGATTGATTTCTCCCAAAATTTCGAAGTTCTCACACAGAACCATCATGAAATCAGATTAAGAACCAATTTCATTTATCAAAAAGATCTCGCCTTGAGAAGGATAAGAAGAGTAAACCTTTGCATAAGGTGAACAGAATGTAATATAATGTAATCAAAATAAATAAGATACAAATTGCAACTATTGTACTAAATCTAATTCTTGACTCGATTAATCAGTATCAGCGTCAAGAACTTCATCTAAGGATGACACTCTCTACAAACCTCAACTCATTATCTCACGCACTACAGGATTAGCATAAATAAATGACCAGATTTTAGTAATCTATATTTTCGAAACTATTGTATATATTACAAGAGATGATGGAGGGGATGAAACAGATTTTTGTTCGAAGTCCATTGAAGTCTCTTAGAACTGCCATATATAAATTGGAATCCCCCCCCCCCTCAAAAAATAGTATGGAAAATTGTACAAGAAAAAAGAAATCAAGCCGTACCACTTACAAAACGCGTAACATTTAACAGCGGACGACAAAATTCGTCCATTTGATTTTTGTGTTCGCGTGCCAGAGAATTTGGAACGTGAAGGTTTCGCAAATAAATTGATTTTCTCACACGAATCAACCTTCCATTTATAAGGAAATGTCATTCGTTATAGTTTTAGAGTGTGGGAATTGAAACTCCTTATGAAATTGTGTGCAATAGATTCACTTCTGAAGTGAATATTTTTAATGCTATGTCGTAAATAAAGTTTTACGGTCCTTTATTCTTTGCTGAAAAGCCTGTAGCAGTTATCTGGACATGTTACAAATTTGGTCATTATCACAACTACGGAAGAACACAAATTTTGTGTTTTTCAACATCAAAATCTCAACTAAACGAAAATTTAATTCAAAGTGTCGCGCTTTTAAAAACGATTAAACTTGGAGATTTTTGTTACACTTGTAGAGGATAAACCAGTGTGTCTTATGTATAAAGAAGCAGTAGCTGTTTTCAAAGAATATATTTCCCGTCATTTCACATCAAAGCAAAAAAATTCCAATTGCGATGCATTGTTTGAATATGAAAGAAAACGAAAAGCAGAAAGTATTTGTAAAAAAAAAGTATCAGATAGACAAAATTGTTTTCAGAAAGCAAACATCTTACAGGAAATAGCAATATATTCAAGTTACATGATAGCTTCAGTATTTGTAAAAGTGATAAATCTCTCAGTGATGGGAAATTCATTAAACAATGCACGCCCCTAATTTGTGATACTTTATCTCCAGACAAGAAAAAATATTTTGAGTTTGTAAGCTTTTCTCGAGTCTCGTTTATTTGTAAGAGGTGTTGATGAGAATTTTTAAATTACCGAGGAACTGGTAAGCACGCTGTCTTTAAAAGAAACTACAATGAGATGTGATATTTTTCGTGAATTTCCGAAAGGACTTCCAACTTTGAAACGACTCTGTGGAAGGACTTTCAACCTATAACTAACATATGTAATATTAAGACCAATGAAGCAACAAATATGACAGAGAAAAGAATCCAGATTTCCTGGACGCTTTAATCAAAACTATCTCGGAAACAATGTTATCTTTCTTCATAGCGTTGTACATTGAGATGTCCCGTGTAAATCTGCATTGAATATTGAACCCGTGCTTGATGTAATCGTGAGACGTGTAGTAAATACTATTCGATCTCTTGGACTTATTCACAGGCAATTTCTACATTTTCTTCAGTCCATGAAGTCTAAATACTCTGATGGGCTATATTACGCAAAAGTGTAATCCAACACGTCAGAGTGCAGGATGTGTTTTTGAACATATTTGGTTGTTGAAATACAGCATTGTGTCTTTCTTCCATGGAAAATAGTGTTTTGTGGTGTTAAATGTTGTGAAACAATATGGTTTCCAGTCTTAGGCTTTTTCACTAATATTCTTTGTCACATAAACAATTTAAATGCCAAGATGTAAGGAAAGAAATATATTTATCGATAATATCTGGGCCCGTTTCAAAGGTTTTTAATTAAAACCTGATCTATTTGTAAGGGTCAGAACCATTTATCTAATTTCCTGAATACTCAATGTCACCAGTACATGAAGTCAAGCTTAAGAGTTATCTAGATGGCCTGAGAAAACTTCATTTTGAGTTTGAAAACAGATTTTAAGATTGCAACGCCATTCAAACAGAATTCGATACTTTTACTCTTCAAACGTAAATTGAACGTAAAAACGTAACGTAAAAAACGTTGCTCTTTAAACGTAAATTGTGAAGTAGAGAGGCAAGATTTGTAGTTTTAATTAACTGAGTTATAATCCAACAATCATATCAAAATTGTTTTTTTGATGTTCCAAAATAATAATTTTGCAAATCACTATTCAAATCAAGTTTTCCAAATGTAATATCTCCCGTCCAGAAAATTAATTCTATGTTTGCTTCATCATATGTACGTGAATAAGCATTTCTCCCATTAATCTCAGGAATAATTCTATTACAGACAGATAAGGAGAGTTTAACTTGATTTAGCTCAGAATCAGTACATGAATGTTCGTACCAGAATTTAAGGAGTATGAAAATTCCGAGTTCCAGTTTCATTCTTCACATTAACATGTGTATTTTTTTAAAATAAATTTTATTCTCCAGCTGAATCTGTTCTTTTTTGTTCTCTTTTGTTCTCCCAAAGAAATTTGCTAATTACTGGACTAGAAAATTTTTTCTGAAGATAATTTCTTTTATATATTAAAAAGAATCTGAAAATAATTTTAAAAAAATACATTCCACTCATGGTATCATTTACAGTTCCAGAAACTCTATTGATAAGCAAATTCAATTTCTAAGATAAAAATTAAACTTTTAAGAGAAAACATGGAAATAAAACCTTAAGTACATTTTAAAATAATCAATGTACCTCTAAGTGTTCTAATTTTTATTCCTATTACTTCGTTGAATAAACTCTGGCTTTAATTTTTTTTAGAATTATTCTTAAATTCTTTTTTTAATGGATATAGACGGTTTAAAGAGTACTTTACATTTGCTTTCATTAACTTTTATTCGCTTTTCAGATGAATTCAGTTCGTCTGAATGTATTGCGTACTTGTATTGAAAACAGATTTTTGCCTAACATTCACGAGATTCTAAATAATAATAAAAAAAAAATGCTTTTTTTTCCTCAAATTTTAACTCGAAGGAAAATTTCTTTAAATGTAATATTTTTATTTCCCCCTTCTCTTAAAATATCTTTTCTTATTATTTATTTTTTTAAAAAAGGGAAAAATATTTTTAATATATTGATAGGTTTTTATTTACTCAATTCTTCTTTATTAGATCACTATAGTGCTTTTATGCATATAACTTCTTTGAAATGATTTTGAAAACTTCCATTTTTCCATTTACTTGATATCTTATTCACTGAAAATTCATCATGTAGGCCTAATAGATTTTCTATATGAAATAGTTGCTTAAAATTAATTTTGAGAAATATGTTCCGGAATTTACCAATATTACAATAATGTTTGCAGTAACTGAAACATAATTACATGTTTCTATAACTTCGTTGAAAGAATTATTGGTATATCGAGAAATAAATCGCCTAGATTGGCGTTATTCAGTATGAAAATATTTTTAAGATGTATAATAAATTGCTGAAAAGTGTATGGGAAAAGCACTTTTTGGTTCATTGTGATATATTCAAACAAGAATTTACTACTTATTAATGTTTATCATATTGATCATAAATGAAACATAGTTATAAATAAAGTATCAAAATGTATGTTAACCAAAGATGATTGTTTTCAGAATTCAAGTTATTTTCATTAAATTAATCTAAAAACACCTTTAATAAACAAAAAATTTCTTTGACTTTTGGATTAGAAATTGACTGTTAACTGTTTTATACAAATTTAAGCTTTTAGACTTGAATTAATTAGTAAGCAAATGCAATCTCTTAAAATTTTATTAATTCCTTTTATACGCACACACAGCAATTGTTTTATATGTAACTCATAAGCATTAGGCAAACAGTTTCATTTGAAACTCCTGAACTTAAAATGTATACAAAAATGTGTCAGAAATTTACCTAGCTTAAAAATTATTTGGCATTTCCTATAAGCTAAGTTATTTTGATAAGAAAAAACTGATATTGCAATTGACTATTTTTATGCATAATTTCAATCAACAAACTGCATAAAAATTCGAATTTTTTTATTTTTTGATCCTAATAATCCAAAAACTTGTAGAAATTATATGTTAAAAATGCTGATGAACTTTATTTTCTTTTCTTTTAACGTTTTTCGGTGTTATTTTTTCATTTTCACATAGTGTGTTGATTTTTATCCTACGGAACCACATGAGTTGTTTAATCACTGTACAATAACAATAAAGGGGGAGAAAGAAGAGAATACCCTTTATAACTTTCTCATCAATGCTGTACAAAATTAGTATCTCTGTCAATAGCTTATAAATTATGATGCTAAAGAACTGATTAACTTAATCAGTGTAGATAGCTAATTTCTAAAAAAAGATCTTATTAAGGAATCTAATTACTACCAAAATTAAGTAAAGGTTAGTCTAAATTGCTTGCGTTCCAAATTTCATTTGAGCCAGGTTATTTGAAACTACTGTTAGGGAGTCATATACTAGATTATTTCATGCAAATGATTTATTGAAAAAGCATACATCTTTTTTTTTTTACTTTTATTATATTATTTTATATTTAAAGCAATATGAATATTTTTTCAATAAATATATATATCTCGAAATTAAAAAGAGAGTTTACAAATTATTTGGTATTATAATACCGTGCGATTAGTAGATCGATAGATATTAATTGTAAACTAATGTACAGTCTATGCATAGAGGCTAGTTTCAGTATCAGATTTTTGATATCGGTTATATTCAAAGCTATTGGAAGATGTTTTTATGGACACTTGGATTTAGAGGTGTTTCAAAATGCAAAGAGTATCCAGATATGTAAAAAAAATTGTATTTAAACTGTTTTTTGTGTTATTACATATTTATTATTTCATATTTCTTACACAATACTATTTTTTAAATTTTACAGAAATTTAGCCCTGGGAAAGGATAATTTGTTGTTGGTGTAAACATTTTTGAAAAGGCAATTATAAATTTCTTTATCAAATATTTGAGATATTCACTTAACATAAGATAAACCATTTTTTAAATCCCCTTAATTCGGAAAGTTTTGATCAGGCTTATAAGAAATTTGAAATTTAGGACAATTTTATTTTGAGAAATTAGTTTTTGAAGAAAGCAGCTTCCAAAATTTAGAAATTCTTTTATAAAAGTAGATTAACATTGTCGGTTCATCTAACTGATGAATTCTTTAAGCATTATAATTTAATTCCCTTTTAGTTATTAACAGTAATATCAATTTTATTCAGCCTCCTAGGGAACTGCGAACATTTTAAGATAAACCAATTTCTTATTGATTTTATATTTAATGAAACATATTCGATACCAAAGGCATGTTCTTATCTTATTTTTATACTTCTTTTTTTGTTTAAGTACATTGATGAAAAAGTTACATCTTCTGTTAACGAATTACGATAAACATAGAAAATTAGACGCTTTCTTGTCAAATAACAAATTGATTCCAACAGTTTATGGGTAAAGGTCAAGAGCAAAGGTCCCAAAACTTTTTTGTGCTTACCGCCTCCTTCTTGACAAAAAAATCTCGCCATGCTCTATTCTGATAAAGGGGGGGGGAATAGAAAAAAAAAAACAGAAAAGAAACACCGATTCCAGTCCTTGAAATCAATAATGTAATTGTGAGTTTCCAGACCAAAATAAATATTTAAAAATACGTTCGAAAGTCAGGAAACAAAGAATATAAAAAAATGACCTGTTTTTTTAAACTTTATTTCACTTTCTCACTAGATATATTTTAACATTCAGTCAAATAAATCTACCAGCCAGCTTTCACGCGTTTTAACTGCAGCTTTCACCTTTACTTTGCATACCGCTTGCTATGAGAAACGAACCTCATATTCTGTATATATATATATATATATATATATATATATACAGAATTATTCCCTTTTATCATTATTTCTAATACATTTAATTCCATGCAATTAAAAACAACAATTTAGCTTTGAGAAAAAGCGCTGGAAATTCCATAGGATTAACAGGTCAAAGGGGATCTTAATTTGTGTTAGTAATCCCGAGGGAGGAGAGTGGAAGTTTGAAGAAGGGGTTTCCAGCTCAGGTGTTGACCTCGTTACAGGACGAAGGCTCAAAATTACGACGTCCATCGCCAATAGCCCTCATGTTGCTTATAAGTGGAAAGTTAATAAATAATCCACCAATCAACCGTAAGCTCAAAGTTTTCTCGACAGAGTATGAGACGCCACAAAAACTTGCTTTGTAATTAGATCTTTTTACTTCTTTATTTTCTTTTGAACATATTTCAAAAACTAGCATTATATTAATATATTACAGAAAAAGTTCAGAAACTATTTTTGTATTCAAAACTATTAAAATTAATGTATTAAATGTATTTTAAAAAATTACATTTTGTAACGGCTTTTTCCATTTTTATTAATATGAAATACTTTTGTATGCTGATTTTAGTTTTGTACCACTTTAAAATAAAAAAAAGGGAAGATAATAACACATAACGAATTTTTGTTTTTTTCGAAAGTTCTTTCCTTTATTATAATGAACTGAAGAAATATTCACAGGTTTTTAAGCCCTACATTTTTTTCTTCATAAGACAAGTACTGAGATGGTTACTCATATTAAATTGTATTCCCTTAACTGTTAAAATATTTGCCCTAAATTTTTAACTTCCTCAAATCTAATACGAATTTACTTCAAGCCTTGATGAAAATATTTAAGAAGAAATGAAAAGTTCTAAAATGTTTCTGAATGGGATGTTTAAGGAAATGTGAAATATATAGAAAAAGGTCGAAGTAATTAAAATATTCAAGTGACTAACAATGTATAAATTATGTTAGAAGACAGCGTCTTTTTAATGTCAGAGCACATTTCACTAACTGCAAATTTAAGACAAATGACAATATTATTTTATAGTAGTAAGCTTACACTGTGCAAAACACATTGGAGTATACAGTGATGAAACAGCCTGTTTAATGACACTGCAAGTAAGCGAACTAACCTCTTCAGTGCACCATGAGTTTATGGCTTCTTCTGCTCCACTTATGCACTGATGGCAACTAAAACGATAATTGTAATAACTGACCATGCAGAGAGTTTCTTTCCGGCTCATTTAGTAAAGATTCAACAAAAGAAAAACGGGACATGTTGTCTGCTGAGACTAAGATGGCCAGTTCGAATCGCCTCCGTCTCCGAGATCAACTGGCTTGCAACGAAAGTGATGACAAAAGACAATTCCTAAATAGTGACCAAGAATTCGAACTATCGATGACAGTTCATCACAGTATAGAGCTACTGATTGGATATATCAGATGTCTAAAAAATTCCAAGGCTCTTCACTCATAAATCACAACTAATATAATTGGGTAAGAAGCATGCGTCGAACAGATTCGTTATTTCAATTAAAAACTGCCGAAGATGCCAACGAAAACATTCTAAATGACTCCTAATACAACAAGAAATGAATACCAATTACAATAATGGTTGAAAAAACAGCCTTTCTTTATATCGTTTAGAAAGTCCCTGAACAGCAAAAAAAAAAAAAAAAAAATTCCCCCCTTGGGAAGGATTTGGTTGGGGTTTAGGCCCCCCCCCCCCCTCAAGTCGCAACTAATAGGAGTAAGAGCATCTGTGACATTGGGCTATTCGCGGGTTTCTCTTCACTAACCTTGGGGACATTTAATTAAGATTGACTGCTTTTGCTAAACAACCTTTCCCAAACAAAAATGAAACGTGAATATGATTATGTAAAGCAGGTAGAAATGAAGTGAAGCGGGAGAGTTAGGAAATATATAAACTCCGACTGAAAGTCGCGATAGTAAAGCTGAAGGAGAAGTTATAGATAAGCGGAAGCAGGAGTTATAGAGAGGTTGAAGGAGAAGTTATAGATAAGCTGAAAGAGAAGTTATAGAGAGGCTGAAGGAGAAGTGGAAAGAGAGGTTAAAATAGATGGTTAGATTAAAGATTGTTGCAAGAGGTTTAGTGACTACTGTTTTCAACAGTTGATCCAGAGTCTGAGTTGCAGTCGAGGAAGGATTAGTGGTAAGAGTCTGTTAGATTACTATTGGTGGGTTGAATTTAGTTAATATAAATATTCCCCAGGAGAGCATAGTGAGTTGTTGTCATAGTAAATAGAAGTTAATAAATTCCGTAAATATTGTTCTAGTGTCTCTTTGATTGATTATTGTGTCTTAGTGTTTAATAATTGAATCTAGTTATGGCACAAGAGGAAGCCCGGGTGGGACGGGCGTCACACACCTAGTAATTCACCAGACAGGAAATACATTTCTGACACGGTTGTTAAAGGTCCCATTAGTTGTCTGCAAACCCATGAATCGGCAGTTTTAACCGAGGGTAAAAATTACTATAACGCGGAACTTCTATATAAACTTTAATCCCTATATTACAGTGTTATTTTGTACGTTCCGCCAAACGTACTCTACATTTGAGTGGTCCGATAACACTGGTATTTTGTGAAGCCATTTCAAGTTGTAAAGGTTTTCACACGTATTTCGCTGTAGCCAACCTTTGATATTACTTTATTACGATGTTTAAAATGAGAACCTCGCGTTGTGATAGAACCGTGATACATGTAAATTAGTGCAACTATATACGAAGAAGTATAATGAATAAGAGAGGAGAAGGATATAGGAATTAGAGAGATTCAATGGAACATTATATTGGTTTCCAAGTAACTGTGAAATCACGTACTCAACGAGTATACCTGAGTCGGATAGCGTCATTAGCAGTCTCTTTGATTCGAACTCAGTGATTTAAAGCCGAGAGTTTAGAGTTACCCGAAGAATTCTTCATTATAATATTTGGTTGGTAAGCTTAATTAACCATTCCACATTATTAATTTATTCTGATATAATCCTGTCTGAATAAACTAATTATAAAGAGTTTTGGCTGGTTATTACTGCGTCATTATGACTCTCAATCATAACGATGACAATTGATCACAAAATGTCCTGGGGAAAATCAAATGTTCAATTAAAAACTGTTTGAAAAAGAAAAACGATTAAATGTAAAAGTAAAATAAGTTGATTTATTATTATGTACGGAGATGAATTATGTAACGGGATTGGCAAACGAAATTGACTATTAAACGTTTTAGTTATGCTTGAGGTATCGTAAACTTATATATATATATATATATATATATATATATATATATATATATATAT
>BMAW01023484.1:36298-76557 GCA_019974015.1 Nephila pilipes | reverse complement strand
ATATATATATATATATATATATATATATATATATATATATATATATAAATAAAATTATTTAACTTTAATTTAATAATTTCTCTTAATAATAATTTAATTTTCGATTCTATCCCATTCCCTAATAAAAATTGAAGAGTTCATTCTTATTTTCTGATCCCATTCTAAATTATCCTTTTATTTATTAGATCACGAGCTCATAAATTGGTTAAATCCACATTACCACGATCATAAATCTGCCAAAAGAATTCTTACTAAACTCCTTGTCTATTTTGAAATTCCCCCAGAATCCCTAATCCACATGTTCTGTGATGTTTATTGGGAAAAATCCCTGCTATATAACCAAAACTCAACGAAATTCTCTCTCTTATTCTCTCATCTCTTGCTCTTACACTCCTCTGATGATCATCTGAAATATTTCTGGTGTTTCGCTTCGGCCTTGGTGGCCGAAGTCTGACTAAAGTCGGCAAGAATCAATAAATATTGTTATTTTGAAAAAACGACTGTTTATTTCGGCCATGCATTCAAAATGTGTTACCAATGTTGAACAAACTTAAAATATCTTTCATATATATATATATATATATGTTAGACAGATTTAAGGCTTTACGCAGCGTTCAGAATGCATCCGTGGCCTAAAGATTTGAGATAGTTACAATGTGTTATGGACAGAATCAGAAATGATCTCGCTGGGTATGCGACTTTTATTAAAGAAATCAAATACTGCTCATCTTATAATTGAGCAACACCTACAGCAATTCAGTACTATTTTGTTATAACATCGCGTGTCAGTCAAAATCATTTCAAAGGAAATCGGGATTAAGACGCTTCATGTATTGCAATAATGTAGTTTTATAGATTTAAACATAGCTTAAGTTTATATCTGACTGAAGAATTAATAGCTACGACGTTGTCTTTCAGTTCAAATACCATTCCGACGCAGCCACACATCTAAGTTAATATAAGAATCCATCGAATTAAGGTCCTTATAAGTTTGGTGATCGGACGTGTGTAGAAAATTTTGTCTTTAATAATTTTATACAATAATAACCACATAGCAAAGTATTTCTATTAAAATGATGCGCAACGTTTTGAATATATTTCAATGTGCATCAATGACATAAGTATATATTTAAGCGTATTGCTGCAATAAATTATGTGTTGAAGAGTCTAAACTATTGCTGAGTTACATTTCGATCATTCATATATTTGCATTAGCTATGTGACCTAACAGTACAAAGTGTGCTGTAAATTTTTTATCTGAAAGCAGAATTTTGATACTCTCTTTCCCAACAGTTAGAATGTTTCTCTCTAGGTCAAAATTAAATACTCAAACATTTAATAGTAATTGGATCAGTGACTGTATCTGAGATGAAATCCTGAATTGTTTTATTCAAATATATGCATATAGCATCTATTGTCTACATATTAAGATCAAGAATAAAATTTTCTGTCAAATGTCGCCAACTATCATTCTGAGGAAGCATTCCAAAATGTAGTGAAATTTAGGTGAGATATATTGAGTACTAAATTTCAGCCCTTCTTACTTCGCGTTACGTGAAATATGGCACCCCAGCAACAGCAACAACATTTATTTCATTTATGACCCGCGTTGTAAGATTTCGGTCCCAAGTATCATAAAAAACATATTTTTCAAAGAAATCCTTCGGGGTCTCCACCCTTAGCGATTTATGTAAGGGTAAGAAAGGGAACACTTATTTTCTTCCCTGGATGACTTTTCGCAGGAAGTGCGTGGATAAAGTCATTGGTATTTTGAAGGGCGAGTTGGCATCATGCCGAGAATGACAAAGCAACACCACCGAAATCAGCCCTATTATTATGTTATCTGCATTCTTCTCGTGCGCAAAGAAAAGTGCATAAAGTACTTACTACACTCCAAATGAAAGTTCGCTACCAATTGATGAATGCGTCTACGTAATAGGCTTCTATTAATTCCATTACGACATGTTACTCATGTTTAGTACGGTCATGTGGCATTCGATGGAAACCAAAGCTTTGGAAATTATTCGTGGCACGAACTGGTCTTGATTAGGGAAGGTTAAATCGGGCCACACATTTTTCTTGTTAGCTCTGCAGTGGAACTTTGTGCATGAAGTGCTTACTTTTAATATCCAATAAATTCATTCAAAGGCTTTAATCCATTTGAATGGGAGTTTTGGAATTTCTCTCTTTAGCAATTAGGGGGATATTGCATGATTGTTTGTTTGCAGTGCCTGGACTTTTGCCTTTTAGTTGTTTCTAACTGATATTAGTAGTTAAAGAAAGGAAAATATATTAATAGCATGACTGAATGAAACATTTTCAGTTTGAAATACATGAACGAAGCGTAAAATTTCCTTTCAAATGTAACTGTTGAAATCTCTGAACATATAATATATCAACCCTTCATCATAATTTTGATTTTCTTTTCTTACCTGAAAAGGAAATGAGAAAATATTTCCACTGACAACATGCATAAACCAGAACCAAATTACTGCCATTCGTTATAATAAATTATTAATGAATAGGGGTTAATTTGAATAAAAATTACTTACATGAAGACGTTACAGCTTCTGGGGTCTAAATTTTACAATTAAAATAAAATTTATCTCTTAAGAGACTGAAAAAATATTCATATCAAAGCTCAATGTTTTTAATTTATACATTTTTTTTATTTTAATATAAATGCAGACAAATAAAACTCCCAAAAAGAATAGGAAGTAGGACTACTTTTTAAAATTAGGAATATTAAAATTTCCATTTTTAAATATCAAGGTTTTTAAACTTCTTTCTGACTTAGCTTCCTTCTTGGCATACTTTGGCGAGAAATTATCAAACAATTTCAAAACAGCTTTGAATTAGCACTGCATACAGCTCCTTTCAATACCAAGTTATTCGTTCCATTCAATATCAAAATCTTTTAGGGCACTAAATTGATATAATGACTAAGCGATATATTCCATGTCAAACCTTCTAGTCATACAGCGAATTTTAACTTGTTCCTTTCTTCAGAAAAAAAATAAATTGATTTCTTATTTAATTAGAATCGGAACAGCGGGGTTTTGGCGACTGTCACCAAACTACAATCAGATGACGAAATCAATACATTATCTGGGCTTTACTCGTCTTTCTTCCCCATCACATCACTTTAAGTTCCTATTGAATTAACAACGGGCTTCCCTCCTTCATTATCTCGTACAATGGTCTTATATAGGTACGATTAGAATTAGAATTTAGAACTCGATTTGGACATCGCTTGCCCCTAAGCTTATGATCTTTATACGAATTCATAGTTTATTGTGTTTTCGGATATTTATAGAAGATAATCCTAAAATTCTGATAATATACTCATGAATATATATATATATATATATATATATATATATATATATATATATATACACACACATATATATATATATATATCGTTAATTTCTTTTGTATGCTGTTTCAATAAAATCTCGAAACAACGTCCTTCTGATACGAGAATAGGAAGTGTATGCAATAAGTAAGAAAAGAGTGTGGTGAGTTTAAAATATACCCGTGTTAACGATTGGAAAAACGTAAATTAAAGTGATATTTTGTCCAGTGACAGTTTTTCTTTTTTCTAGGACGTACGATGCCTTCCCATCCAAAAAAAAAGTCGCCATAACTTTTTAGGCAGATGGGATAGTGTTCGGAAATAATACATTGTTTTAATGCTTGTGTATAACGATGCATCTGATACAGTAATTTGCTTAAAATTCAGTCACCGAATAAACAATCAGAAAGGCAAATATTTTACTTTTTTTTGTCCTTCTTTAAGAATGATTTTTCTTATAAAAAAATATTTGTGTTATGAACATTAAGCAGTATTCTTCATGTATCTGCATCTAAAGATCAGTAGTATTGTAAAATTCTGCTTGTCTTACAAGTGGTAATCTGGATCCTATTCCATAATATTGCGTATAAGCTAGATCAAATCGCTTTCAAATGATTCCTTAACCCTAAGCGTTTTTCTATAATGCTCTTTCTTTTCATCATAAGAACAGTTCTATCTTCACTCTTCAAATCTTTCAATCGCTCTTTCTCTCTAGGTATGCTCCAACCTCTACATACTGCTGTTGATTTCTCCGATCTCCTCTATCTTATTCATTAACTTTATTTATACACAGTAAAACTTATTCACAAGTCGAGGTTCTCGAATCAAATAACGTCATGGAAAAGCCCATAAAGTCAATTGAAGGGAAATTGTAATTACTGCATAATAATTCAGTTATAAATACAGGTTCCCATCGAAGGTGACAACTCGACTCCAAAAGACTTCTCTTTCTCGACTCGGCCGCAATCAAAACAAATCTATGAATCAGAATTAAATTTGTACGTGCACCATTTAATAGGTGGCAGCCCACAATGATAACACCAACTTGCCTCAGAAAAACAATATGTCGTTAAAAATAGGTACTTTATGAGCCTCCCTCGTAAATATTGCGTGAATTGAATAGTTAAACAAAATAACACCGAGAAAATTAAATTAAAATTGTGCTTAAGTGGAAGGTCATTGTTCTTTCATTGAACACCTATAACTACCTATTTCTACCGCTCTGGTCTGTTATGTTTTGTATTCAGATTTGGTTACTTTATTTGCTTTACAGGGGCGAAAGCTATAAAGAAGAAGTGTATAAGCTGCCTCCAAAGCTTTTTAATTAACGAAAAAACATGCACTTGTGATCCACATAAAGCTATGGAAACACATAAAAGTAAAAAATGGAAGAAAAGATAGAATGAGCAAAAAAAAAAACCTGTAATTGCATAAAGATCCCTAGAGTATCTCGGGGAAGCGTCACCCGTTTTTAGCAAAGGAAGCAAACTCCATTGGACAAAGGAAAGCTCTCTCTCGGATACCTTAGGATCGTTAATTCCGTGCTTATACAAAGAAGTTAAATCCCTCAAGAGCAGAAATTCTGGATTTGTTTGGAATGTGTCATTCTTCATTGTATTCTGAAGGGAAAAAAGGTTAATCAAAATTATTCAAAACCTTAAATTCAAGAAAAAGCACGAATATTTTTTTTTTCCTTACTTTGCAAATTTTTGCCATCATGAATTTTCAATTTTAGAAATTTTAGAACATTTAGTTAAGTTTACATTTGTTCTTCTTTTAAAATAAGTTTTTTCTTTTTAAAATATTTGTTCTGTATTTTTCTGTTAATGATGCAAAACATTTTAGTTCATTCAGGAGAAGAGCTTCTTTGTCGTCTTACGAATTTTAAATCCCAGAACGATATCCTTGTCTTAAATTAAATTGAGAGATGCATACTTTTTCTTGCATTAGAAATAATTGTTAAATACTTTCTTTTCAAAAATAAATTTGCATATGAATATGAAGGAAGATATTTATTCTCAACTATACGTTTGAGAAAGCATTTTATCTTAAAATATCAATTTTTTTACAATGTACGAGTATATGGAAAAGAAAAAAGTTTATTGGTAACATTTCAAGTTTAATATGCATCAAATTTACAGAACACTTAAAACCGTCATTGGAAATCTTCTCGAAATAAAAGATTATTTTATTCGAGCAAAACAACAAACGAAAATCTATTCGTTTATCACTCAAAACATTGTTTGATTGAAGAACAACTTTTGTTTATTTTTCACGATAACAAACTGATAACATATTCCCACTTTTCGAAAACTCACGATTGCCATAAGTGCCCATTACCAGTGTTATAAATCAGTCTAAGAACGCTTGAGTCTTGCATAAACCTTCAATTGAGATGAAACTCTTAGGCCGTTTTAACCTTCAGAAGAATTATCATAAATTTCCATTCTGTAATGTTCGTGTCAGACAAGTTGTTGGATGACAGTACATTTTCATAAAAAGTATTACATAATTATGACATTACATCTATCTCAGGAATTTCTAACCTACAGATAGGGATCCAAAATTGATTCAACTGATTACGCAGAGGTTATAAAATATTTTTTAGCGAAAAATAAGAATTGTTTAGAAAACAGTTTTAAGCATGTTGAAAAGAGCTCTTTTATTTTTATTGAACATAAATGTTGAATATCGTTAGACAACATTTCTGTACATTGATAAAATTGTAAGTTATAAAACTAAATCTTGTTAGAAAAAGTTCTGAAGTGCGATTTTTCGGATATAATTCAATGACTTGAAGAAATTTTGAAACTTTTTCAAATCCCAAGTTAATGTAAACAATACTTAATACATTGTAGTAAAACAAAAGCAACAGAAGCGTGATGTAAATTGATAGTTTTGCATTGCACTTTCAGATTCGGCTTAGAATTCATTAAAAAACCTCTGTAGAATTGATATCTTCTTTGATTGTGAGATAAGAACTTTTATAATAATTCAAAACAGTTTTCGAATTATTTAAGAAATCTAAATGATATGCTGCGGTTCTTTTAATTTTAAAATGTTTATGTGTAATCAACAAAGCCTGGGATGTAATGACTTGAAATGATTAAAAATAGCTAAACAATATTCTAAAATTACTTAAGGCATTATATAGGCCGCTTATAAACGAATTTTCCAACTTTAAAGAGCTACAATTGCAAACTTAAAGGAATAACTGCTTTTTTGGACAAATTAAATTAAAAATAATTAAAAGCTTATAAATGTTCAATGTGACCAACCCGGAACACGAACAGTACTAGTGGTACGATACGGGGAATTGATTGCAGAGCAGACGATCACCTTGTTCGTAAACAGTGACCCCTGGAAAACATGATTTAAGACCCCGCGATTTTTTTTTATTCTGGGGTTGCTTAAGGCGACATGGGTCCTACAAAATTATCGAAATATCGATATTTTTTATTGGCTCGTTTACTCGTACCTCCTATTTATTATTTTTAAATGTACCTGTAAAATTCCAGAGCTATATTTGCATTCTTATTACGTTAAATAATCATTTTTGATACCTGGCAGAAGAGTAAGCAATATTGCCACATTTATTTTTCTGGTCGTCTGCTAACTCTAAATTGATATTTATCCATGTTCAATTTTTGCTCATATCCTATTTTTCGGAACCCTAAGGCGTTTTTACCATTTGAAATAGAGGTTGTAAAACTTTTCATGAATGTGCCCTGAAATGTAAGTTTTGTAAAACTATATGTGGAAAGAGCTCTCATACTTCTTTTTCTTAAAGAAATTTTTTAAGTAAAAGTTAATGTATTTTTGAGAATTTTGTGTGTGTTTAACAACGAAAAAGTAAGGAAAAAAACAATATCAGCAGAATAAAACCCATATACAGTTTTATGTAATATGTTATGAAATATATATTTGGTGGGAAAAGTTGTAAACAAATATACATATTTAAAAAAAAGCCTTATAATCTTTTTTTAGAAAAATGAAAGAATATAAATTGTGCGAATATTGTACAGTAAATTCCAAATTTTTGAGTGGGAAAGTTATATCTTTCATAAATGCAATTAAAATGTAATTCCAAGTATTATATTTTTTGTAAAAAAAATGTGTTTAGATGGTACCGTATCTCCTTCAAAAAAAACTTTTTTTTGGTACTACCGGAGAGCATTGACTAATTGAAACCGCGAATAATTGTTCAAATTTAATTCCCTAACGTACTGAAAACTATGTGGGAGAAGTTCTGTTATCGATTGGATATCATTCGAGTTTCTGAATATTTGTTATTTTATAAATTTAAAGCATTATTAATAGTTTAATTTGCCCAAAAATATTATAACTTCTTTAGTTTTGTTATAGTAGTATAAAGTTGAGTTTTTTTTTTTTTTTTTTTTTTTTTTTTTTTGTAAACATTTCATACATTTTAAATACATGTAAATTGCAATCAATAACTTTTCTTCATCAAATTACTATTTCTCTTAAGAATAGTAACAGTTAAAAATAAATATGCAAAGATTAGAGAATGCAAATAATTGACAACAAGAAAACATTGATTTCGATAATCGTGATACAAAAAAATATACTTTTTTTTCAAAAGTACAAAACACCTATTCAAATGACAGAAAATTTATAAGCATCGATAAACTGCTTTCAAATGTCCTAAAAATTAAGAAAAAAGCAATTAAAAATGAAAAATGATAGATGAAATGTTGTAAAGATGGATTTAAAAAATAAATATTCCATTTTTTTTTTCGGAACCATAATTAGGATTTATGTATGCTATGCCTGCGAAATATCAGTTTGCAGTAGACATGACAACAAAAATAAATCCTGTTAAACAGTAATTATAAATATTGAATAGCTTATTCATGATTCAGATTCAGTTGCACTGTCGACTTTTTATAGTTGAAGGTCTCTGGAGTAAAATAATGTATTTTTTGCTTTTCAGGCAACATTTTACGAATTATTATTAAGAAAATTATAAGAAAAGTTTCATAAATTTTTTCATACTTGCTCAGTTTAAAATTCACACTATGGGAGCAACACTTTTGATACATATAAAGAAAGGGTAATATTATTTATTACCATAAGTGGATATAACTCTCTGTCTCTTTCTTTCTCTCTCTCTCTCTCTCTCTCTATATATATATATATATATATATATATATATATATATATATATATATATATATATATAATACCACAAATATATTAGTCATGCCACGAGACCTTATAATCTCAATTTATATTTTTGGTGTTATTACTATTTCTTAATAATATATTTTGTTGATGAGGATAGTTAAGCCTATAGTTCTAGAATGACCCAGAATAACATATTAAATATATTATTCTTCATTCCTGTATTTTCAAAAAAAAAAAAAAAAATTAAGGTTTTGTAAAAAATGTTTCAATAGTTTTTCACATTTTTTGATATTTTGTTTATTTTTCTACTTTTCTGGTTAATATATAAAGGTGGATCCAGGGAGCACGTGTCCTTCCCATCCCTCGTTATAATTTCACGCACAGAAAAATTAGCATACCTGAGCAAGTCAAAGTGCAGTATGGAGCTCAGCTTTTATCTCTCTATTTGAACTTGATCCATGAGGAGTTAATGTTTATTTTATTTTCAGATTAAGGACTAAATAAGCATGGATACGAGTAATAAATTAAAGAAACAAACACAGTTAAGCGTCATGAGCTTTTAAAGGAAAAAAAAAACAATTGTCTTCCCCCTTCCAGTCACTTTTTTTTCTGGATTCGCCACTGTTCGTGTATGTATGTATATATATATATATATATAAATAGGTGCTTATCAAAATAATGGAAGCACCTGTGAATAAAAGTGACATTTGTTTAATGTGCTTCATAAGCATTAAAATAATAGGATTTTTTTTAATAAATAGAAATGTGTATGTTCTGGTTGTATGCGGTAGCTTTATTGAAGTTCTGTAAGCCTTGGATTTTTCTCAAAAGCGTAAAATGTCGGGCCTCTCAGATATTCAAAGAGGCCAAATTGTAGAAGCCCGTTTAATTAGAACAAGTGCGACAGAAACATCCCAACTTTCAGGCATTTCTAGAAGTACGGTGTCTGAAGTCATGACAGCATACACACGACGCTGCAAGACAAGTTCAGCAAAGCAAAATAGTTGACGGAAAGAGGTACTCAGTGAAAGATACCGATGGGTACTGAAGTGGATTGTAATGTCTATAAAGCGAACAACTGCAGCAAAAGTGACCGCAGAGCTGATTAGGCATCTGGATTCTCCAATGTCAATGATTATAGCTGGAAGACACCTCCATAAACAGGTCATTTACGGCAGAGCAGCAATTTCCAAGCTACTTGTCACGGATGTTGATGTCAAACGTTGTCTACAGTGGTGTCACACTCTCAAAACCTGGTCGATTGATAAGCGGAAGAAAGTAATATGGTCTGACGAATCGTTTTTCACACTTTTCCCTACAACAGGACGGGTGCACGTTTGGAGGACACCTGCACAAGCATATGAACGAGATTGTCTCCTTGAAACTGTCAAGCATGGAGATGGATATGTGATGATATGGGCAGCCGTATCGTGGTTTTCTGCTGGACCAATCATAACCCTGAAAGGAAGGATCACTGGAGAGATATGAATGAAATTTTAGCTGACCAGGTCCATCCTATGAAGCAAACTTTGTTTCCTGATGGAATTTTCTAGGATGATAATGCACCTATCAAAGCAGCGGGAATTGTCCAATCATTATTTGATGAACCCGAGGATGAATTTAAACATCTACCTTGGCCCGCCCTGTCACCCGACCTCTATATAATTGAACCGTTATGGTCTATTTTAGAGCGTTCAATACGGAATCGATATCCTCCACCGGCATCTTTTCCAGAACTTTCACAATATCTCCATGAAGAATGGTACAATATTCTTCTAAACACTCTTCAGCACTTGTATGAATCGATTCCTAGGCGAATCCAAGCTGTATTACATGCCAAAGGTGGTTCTACATCATACAAATAAAGGATCCTTTACAAATCTAAGGTATTTCCCATTATTTTGATAGCCATTTGTATATTTGTATCTCAATGCAATCTCATGGTTTTTTTCTTGAGATCTTACGAGAAACCTGTGATAACGCCATTTCGAAATATTTTTCTATATTATGCTGTACAAGTATGAAACAAGTAAAAAAATAAATGTTAGAAAAATTATCTTTTATTTAACATTGAATTTATTTATTTAACATCTATTAATTTCAGTGCGTTAATTGAATTCAATACACTAATTGTCAAGCAATTAATTAAAAGTATTTCAAAAAATTAAAAAAAAAAATCACATCATATTAGGTATGAGTTTTAATAACAATTCTAAAGAAACTCCAAAAGAAATTTGATTCTTAGAACATTTTATGCTGCATTCGTAAAGTTACTAGAAATTTAACTTGAAATCTTCAAAAAATATAACATTTAAAAAAAGGAACATATAAACGAATTGATACAATCACACCGCCGTATTAATCGAAAATTTCGGGATCCCATAGTTCAAAGAAGCGATGCGTAAACTTACCGTCTCACTTTAGCACACCGGTTCGATTAAACAACTAATTGGGCCATAAATTAACATGCTGCAAGTGGCGTCAAAGTGGAATGTTGATTTAGCATTAACTCAGTTTGTGTTTTCTTCAGGAAAATAGTTTTTTTTTTCTATCTTTACTTTTTTGTAATTGGCTTTAATGAGCTATTTGAACATTTAAAACTTTTCTTCTTATTGGAATGGAGAGTAGTTCATCAATTTTTGCTTCCTCCAAATATCCATTAATCTTTATGCACTTAAGACGAACTGATAAAAGCCATTTAAATGCTTTTTTTTTTTTTTTTTTTTGGTAAATGTTAGATGTTGCATAATTGGTCAAAATTAATTGCGCTGTTTAATAAACGACCTACAATTCCTTTTTTTTAAGTTTTCAAGGTCGTAAAGTGTGGATCTGTACTGTCTTTCGCTTATGCCTTGAATTTGAAGCGTATGTATTCATTTGAGTGTGAATCGGAAAGTTTGATTGGTTAGATATGAGTCAATTTCTTTTAAATATTGCTGACGATTTTCATTTTAAAGTTAAGAAATCAGGTGAATATGGCGGAAACAAACAGAACATTATAAAACCAATCTTTTAGTAACAATACAATATATACGGTGTCAGAATAAAACTTTTATAATAAGAATTATTGAAAAAATTTCTGCAAGTTGCTCTTACTGTATATTTTTTTCTATTGTAGCTATTGATTATCCTTCGATTCAAAAATTTTTTTGAATGAAGCAATTTTAAAAATCAACTTCATTACTAAAAATATTAACAATCGTATCCCTTTTTCTTCATGCATTCAAAGATTCTTAAAAACTAGTGTTCTTCATGTTCAGTACGATGTTTCCAATATTTACATATAACATGTATAATTATCATTAAATAGTATTTACACTAATTTTTCAACTGACCTTGTTTAAATTTACAAACGTAGCACTTAACCAAAAGCTTTATTCAAGTAACAATTTGTTTTGCCGTAGCCGCAATAATTAAAAAGATATCATGGGACAGAAACTACGACATCTCTTTTTAAATTAAATTGTATTGAGTAATATAAAATGCTTTTTTTTTTTTTCAAGAAAAGTAGGAGAAAAAGTTTCAGATATGTTAACACACATATTTATTTCATCACTGCATATTTTTAGATAAATGATTATGACTAAATGGACTAAATCATTTGACTGTGCTATATTTAAGATTGTCTTCACCGAATATCAAAGAACTAAATCGGAATTTCGAACGTATTGTATTCAGGGCTGTTAATCCAAACCAACCAATCGAACATTTTGTATTCCCTGGAAGAAAATTGTTCCAACGCTATAACGTTGCAAACGTATAATGAAAATCATTCCAATATTCGTACACGTTTGCGACGTTGTAACACATACATCTGTTTTTGATGTAGTATTTTTAAAATTTAGGAACCTTCCAAAAATACCTAATTTTTATGATAATGCATAAAGTTTAAAGGCTATCATTACAGTACAGAAGACGATACAAGAACACATTTTAGTCCAGATAAAAGGGATTTATTCAGATAAAAATGAGTAGGACTATAAAACACGTTGTTCTCTGAAGTATAGAGAAGTCGGAATTTAAAATTAACATTCGAGCGCTTTTTTTTTACAGGACAAAGTACTCCAATTTTGGCTTCTTTCTTTAACATTACTCGAGGACAGCCTTTAAGAGTTACGTTTTCATTCAGTTTACCAAAGAAAGATTCTGTTCCTAATAAATTACTATAATTAAGCAAACAATAAATATTTGTACCGAATTGTACAGAATATAATTTACTCGACCGAATAGAACATATAACAAAAAAAAAAATAAAATAAAAAAAAAAAAATAAAAAAAATGGAGACTACAAATGAATTGATCGCTACTGATTCCGTATGCGGCACATCTCATCTGAACGGACCGCTAGAACAGTGGTTCCAACCTTTTTTTCCTTGCGAATTCCTTTCTAAAATCCGAAAAAAACTGACGAATCTCTGGTGTAGCCGTTAGTAACAGGTAAGAAAACAACAAAATTTGGTAAAATACTTTTTTCCCCATGTTGTAATATAGTTCATTACAAGAAACGAAAACATAATCATAAAATATCTGGTTAGATACATTAATAAAAACTAAATTACTGCTACCAAAAAATGAGTTCGACAAACCAACTGGCTCTTAGTTAAGTATACGTTAAATTTGAAAAAAAAAAGAAGAAGAAACCCCTCTTAATGTGATATTTGAGACTGTAAAATGGAACAAAGAAACTCAATGTCTGACAATTTCACTCTTAGATCAAGTTCTGCATTTAATCTTTACACTATATAATTATCTTTGAGATGAGTATATATTGAAAATCCTTTCTCGGACAGATATGTGGTGTAAAAGGGTTAACTTTAATGGCGCTTTTTGACAAGCAGTACAAAGATATCTCAATCTTTTCCCAATAAAATTAGAGATGTCCTTAAACTTACATCTTGAAAAGGATTAAGTATCCAGTTGATTGATAGGGATACACACTAGGGTGCAAAACTTAAGCAAAAATTGCATTTTTCAACGTACAACCAGGAAATCGTTGAAAAGGGATTTTTGCGACAATTGCAGTAAAAAGGCAGCTCAGTAGGTAGACGATGCATATGCAAATATCAGCATTATGACATCAGAGAGGTCGCCACGGCACTCAAACACTCGGAATGCTCAAAATCAATGCCAAGGCAACTCACAAAAAAAGGAGGAAGGAGATACATTTCCAGACATTCTCTGTATATGAAAGTGAAATCATACCTTCATAATGGCTACAAAAAGCCATCAGGATGCCTTTACACGTTGTAGAAAGATTGGCAAGCTTGAAGGCTGACGTAATTGGCGAGTGTTGTACAAGAGTTTAGAATTGACAAAAGTATAGTTTCGAGAGCTTGGAAAGCCTTCTTAATGACAGTACAGTAGGAGAAAAGGATGGCGGTGGTCGGAAGAAAACAGCAACAGCAAGTGATGACTGGTATATTGATCTGACAGCAAAATAAAAGACAGGAACTAGATATCGAGCAACATTGCTTAGCAGCTGCGTAAGGCAAATGGATGGCAGGTATCACAGTTTACTGTGGCCAGACGTCTTTATAAAGGTAGCCTATTCGTCCATCGTCCTGAACCTTGCATACCATAAACAGCAGCCCATAGGCTGCACTGTTTACTGTGGTGTCCAGAACGCAATGACTGGACATCTCATCAATGGAGTCACGTTCTTTTTTCTGATGAGAGTCATTTGAGTCTGCGCAACGATTCTCAGTGGCAGTTGATATGGAAGGGGTAGGAATACAGTTTAATCCCAATAACATGAGGGAAATAAACCGTTCTGGTGGCCCAGGAATATGTGGGGGAGGCATTATGTTGAATGGACGAACGGAGCTCCATAATTTCGACAGTCCCTCACTTACAGGAGATAGTTACTGCGATGAAATTATCCTCCCACAGGCACATTTATTCCGAGGTGTCATTGGTCCTGACATTATATTCATGGATGACAATACACGTCCACACAAGATCTTTGCTATTGAGGAACTTCAATGAAGTGAAGTTACCTGCATAACGGATTGGTCAGCGTTCGCTACTGATTTAAATTCCATCGAGCATGTGTGACATGCTGAAACAAATGCTCTTCCAGCAGTGGCAACTCTTACCTAAAGAACTGCTGGATAATTTGGTATTGAGTATGAATAAACGGTGTAACGCAACCATTGCTGTTAGAGGTAGTATCTCTTACTAAGGACTTTGATTTATCGTTCTTCCGCATGGTTGAACAATGTTTTTTACTAACGCAATTCTGTCAATAAAGTCCTTTTCTGATTTTCCCCATAATGTTCGCGAAAAATTCAATTTTTGTCCACTATGCTTTCATCCACCTTTAAGGGTTACTCTGCGCTTCTGTAGTGCGAATTTTATGTCACCCATGTGACTTTTTTTCGGACTTACGGCACAATCTGAAAAGTTGCTTAAGTTTTGCGCACTAGTGTATTTCGTCTATTAGGAAAACAGTCATCGAAAGTTAATTGAAGATGTTTTAGATGTTCACATATATCCTTTTTAACATTTTTTAACGAGTTAAATTGAGTTTTCTTATAAAAAATTACTGAGAGAACCAAAACATTCGCACTTAGCATTGCTGCATACAATGGTTCCAAAAGTTGGATTTTTTTAAGATTTGCCTTCAATTTTAAATGCTTATTGAAAATGGTGACACCTATCACTTGTAATGGCAGATTTAATTCAGTTAATTTGCAAAAGGTAGCAGCTAAGTATGCAAGCTTTTGCAGTCAAAGAATATAATTAGATTACATAAGAGGATAAATGAAATGGATGATAAATGAAAAATGCTTGAACCTGAGACTTCAATTCAAATAAACGTGTCAAAACTTTGCCACGAGAAAGCCATTGAATTTTTGTGTGAAGTAGTAAAGAACATGAAAGTTTTCAAAATCCTCACAAAGTACATAGAATAGGCAATAGATTGTAGCACATGATTTTATAAAATTTACAATTTTTACAGCATCATTTAAAGTAGCAGATAACTCTGCAGGAATACGCTTACATGTCAATGCCTGTCTATGAATACAGCAATAAGTCCATCAAATTATGTCGGTGATCTTCTTTACCTGCCCCACAAGACTAGAATTTATTCCTGACACTGATTTTGCATCAACTGAGCACACAGCCTCACAATAAGACCAGATTATTTCAGTATTTCTTTTTCAAAATAACCTTTGACCACATCGAAAATTGCTTCTCAGTCTTAAGCTTTTGCATTTAGTTCATCATCTTGAATGGAATTTTAAAATGTTATCTAATATCTATTTTCACAATTCTTAAGTTTAGTTTCGGAAAAGAAATGCTGAGGCATACACACAACAAAAAGTTTCTCAATTTCTTTTTCACAAGATCTACTGTTATTAACCCTTTTCTGTAATATCCCATTCAAGGACAGTTGATCATCTGTTCTATTGTATCTTTTTAAATTCGTATATATGCTACTGTTTTCAAAAATTATCCTACCATAATATTTCATTGCTTAAACAAATAAAGATAGACAGTCATGGTTTGATGCACGTATCCAGGCAATTCTAATGCTCCTGCAGAATTGCCTGCAGAAAATTTCAGCTACCAGCAGACCATCGCTGAACGAGGGAGTGCAAGGAGCTCCTTTGGATTTTTATTTTTAACAAAATGATACATGAACTTTAGCAGAGTCACTGTAATAACTTTTATGTTCGACTCGGTGATTCCAAAAAGGAAACTAACTATGAGAGTTATCCAGAAAATATGAGGACTCAAATTAATAAAAAACAATAAAGAAATATATTTTTGAAAAATTTATAGATTTATATACGTACATCAAATTATAGTGTTTGATGGCAATCATTGACGGTTGAAAATCTTTTTTCACTCATAAGCAACTTCAGAGAAGCGAAAAGATGTAAACCTGAAGATTCCAGTTGAGAACAGTGAGATAAGTGATTGATAATGTCCGAACCGAATGAGTCCAGGAGTTGCTTTGTGGCGTTGTCTGTGTGGAGACATACATTGTCGTGCAACAAACGCACTCTCTTCGTTCACATTTCCCTTCTTTTGTTCAATTTCTCTCTCCGAAACTTCTTTAGGGTTTCCCAGTACTACATGGGGATAATTGTTATCATCTGAAACATATTTCAATGAGGACAATCCCTTTACGATCCCAAAAGACAGAAGCCATAATTTTTCGGTTCGAAACACAACCGTTCTGAATTTTTCCCACCAACTTTACACTCCCGGCACCACTTGAACATATTGTTACGGTTCATGACACCATCCCCGTAATCAGCTCTTATTCTATGAAAAGTCTGGAACGAATTTTTTCTTATCGAGGGAATAAACCGGATTACGCTCCTTAGCTTGCAGATGGTGGGTTCGAAATCGGAAACATTTGTTTCAACATACGGTGCTACAACAAGAGTTTTCAATCGACTGAGACAAACGAGGGTGCATTCTACCACAAGGAGTTTTATCTTGGATGCAGGGTAGCCAAATTTGTTGAAAAAAAATCCTCTTTGGGCGTCAGGGGCTCAGTATTCTAATTTTCCGGACGATCTTCGCAGAAACGACTAATCTACTAAAAAACAACGAACTAAGTAGGTAAGGCTCAAAGTTCAGTCTAGAGTTGGTACCGGTTGCGTGCCACTTTGAAAGAGGCATTCGAGCCTTGCTTCTGACAATATCAGAATTAATGGGAGAAGTGTAAGCCTAGGGAGACTACTTTAAAGAAGATTTGTATGAAATTGTAGAATATAAATTCGAGTCTTTTTAAATTCCTACTATTAGTTCGCACTCTCCCTACATATATTTATATGTCTTATTCAAATTTTCAATTGTTAATAATACTTTTCTTCCATCCACTCTAGTTCAAATACATTTTTTTAAACTTGTAGAGGATACCGTTTTTTCAAATATTAATTCATTTAATTAAATTTAATTGGTTAAAATACAATTTAACCCAAACGCTTGATTCGATTTCAAAAATTGCCAAACTTGGCGATTTTTTTTGGCTGAACGTTAAGTCCGCGAAGTGGAACAGGGTACCCACATTTGGCAAAATCCGCCAAATAATTCCTGTCGTTAAGGGTGGTTGGGCTAAACTGCATTCCTATCATTTAATTTACCGGATGAATTAAGAAATAGGCTAATACTTCTACTCTGCCGTTTGTCTTGCAATGGCAAAGTTGGTAGAGCGTCGGCGTAGAATCTTCATGCCTTTGGATCGAATCTCGTCGACATATAATATTTTTTTATTTGATTTCCAAATAATTAATTTTAGTTTTATATGGGAGAAATTTTTTTCTTATATAAGATATTTGGCAGGATATAAATTTAGAAATAAATACCGTCAGTGACGAAGCGTGTAGATCACTGGAAATTTTTTTTCTTTTGCCACTTAATATTGAGATTATATCATATGTATATACGTTAATTGATTTCTTAGTACTCGTTTTAATCGGTTCTTTTTTAGTCATTTATTAAGTTTATGTTACTTTTTAATGTAATTTTTTTCTATTTGTAATAAATTTTAATATTTTTTTTGTGTTGAAAATATTTTTTCCAAGTGTTTTTATATTGCTTGAAATTAGGTTGTAGGCTTATTCATGTACGAATATAGCCTCGGAACTCCGTTCCCTTTTTTTCTTCTGCACTAAGTCTACCCAGTTCCATTTTGTCTTTAATTTTTCTTTACGTAAAGAATTACCGGATACATTCTCTATAGATGGTACTGTGCTATCTTTTAAATAGCATTTATATACATTTTAAGACTTTTCTTATTTAAAGCTTTCAAATATTTAATTACTTATTTAAATATGTTAATTTAACTTTGATTAAAATAAGCTATTATTTCCTTCCCTTCTGAAAATTAAAAAAAAAAAACCCAACCTAGTTAATAATTTTAAAATCTGCGCGTGAATTGTTTCAATAACTTTTTTTATGAATTTTACCTGTTTAATCCGATCGTCTCGCGCTGTATTACTTGATAAGCGTATAACTCCTTTTTCTGACGACTGCTGGCACTGGTAAGGTAGTTGGTGCTAAAATTATGTACTGCCATCTCTGTGTGCCAAAGCAAATTTAGTACAGATTCATTTGTTAGTTTTGATTGCTTCGTCATTTGTCACCATTGACGTGACTTGGATTACACTCTATACGTCGGAAAACTAGCAACTATCAAAACAATGGTTTATTTCCGTTGAATCTGAGTGGTCGCGGGCGGCATTACTTTGTCGAGTCGTGGGTTCGATTCCTGATGCTACTAAAGACCTACTATTTAGTGGGGTTGATACACGGAAAGGTTCGATGTTCCAAGTCCTCTCTTTTAACGTGATGAGGTTGTTTGGTGAGGGAGGTGCCAGGTCAAATGTGGTCCTTGGCCAAGGTTCAATATTACAAGGCGCTTCGTCTTAATTTTAATTGTGATATTGATAAACAATTAATTATTTGATCAAAAATCCGATGAATCTGATCCAAAAAGGGCGAAGACGGCATCCTCCTCCCGTAAAGGCTACGATTTTTTGACGACGATTGTTTGAGATGCGTCACATTTATGGACTTAATGATTCCTATATAATTAATGGACTATACTGCAGTGAGTCCCTCCTCCCACCTGATTCCATTTCTCATTCCTAACGTGTACTTTTTGATTCACCCTCGTACCTCTTTTGCAAAGCATTTGTCTACACTTGTATTTTAAGGATTTTCTGATTTAACGTTTATGAATATTTAATAATGTATTTAAATATATTAACATCGCCTTTGTTAAAATATCAGAAAACCTTTTACTATTTTCTTTCCATCTAAAAATTTAAAAACACATTAGCTATTAATTTGAAAAATTGTATAAAGTTTTATTTCACTCGTCCTGTTAACTGTTCTGGTTTGATCCGAACAACTTCGGGATATATTATCTAATATCCGAATAAGAAAATATTGGAAATTATTTCAAACAGCTGCTCGTAATTTTAAAACCGGAAAAGTGTAGAGAGTCATTCCAACAAATTCCAACCGTTCACTTCGAAGCATTATTAAGCACGAGATACAAGGAGGAATTGTTATAAAATGACACAAAAGGCTCAAAAGTAAAACTAAAAGAAAACGGCGGGGGAAATAGCACATGACATCACATATGGCACCAGTTAAGTCATTAAAGGGACTAAAACTGCAAACCTATTAGTGCCTCTGATAACAAGGTTAATTGATAAAACTGAAAGTAAGTATCATTATGATACATATTTGATACAGTGTAGAATTTGTTACTTAAGTCTAAAGAGTTATGGTTCAGATTTCTAAATGGAAGTGTTCTCTGTATAGGCATGCAACCGTTTCCTAAACGGTCCATTTCTCGAATGAGATTATGTATTCAAATGGTCTTCCGAAAATAACGTTATGTCTAACTTTTGCGGTAACTTGAATTCTCCTTTATGAACGTAAAGCATTTTAGGAACTGGCCTTATTTCGAAAAGAACCAAACTGTAATAAAAAAGGTAAAATTATAGATTACCGTTTCCGCTCAGAAATATAATTAATAGTGATTTTAATATCTTCTGGAGAAAGAGAGGGAAGAAATTAAGCGATGAAAAGATATCCGCGTGCAAGAATAGGAAATGGAAATGAAATAACTCACTGTAGTATTATTCAATGATCTTTTCCCTCTTTTTTTTTAAAAAAAAATACCTGAGAATGATGCCTTTTGCATCGCAAAAAAATTATCTCCATGACTTTTCCTGTCTTAGCCTTCCTTGGAGCAGATTCGCCGGAAGCAACCCTTTGCTTGGTTTGTTACTTGGTTTGTAATTTGGTGAATGACGATGAATCAAAATCTCAACGACGGTGACAAATCGATCAAATTTTGATTTGGCAGAGCAAATGGCTTCCGAAATAGATCTAACCTATAAATCACTATCAAATTCGTTTTTGTGTCGTTTAAGGATACCAGGATATACGAGGAATGAAATAAGAACGTATTTGAACTCGTTGTTTTTCTGATATATATATCTTTTGCAATTGTTAATAGACCTGAGATTTCTTGGTGATAATAATAATAATATTTTAATCATTCTATAGAACTATAAAAATTAATGTTTAGGCTAAAAAATTAGGTTTTTTCCCCTTCATTTCCGTTGAATATGGACGGGATTTTTGAGCCATATATTTGCATGTAGGTACTATTTAAAAAAATGACTTTTACACTACATGGTTCTAAATTTTTTTTATGATTCTATAAAAAATGTAAATAAAGGATCAAAAATATTTTTTTCTCTAGATAATATTTAAATTTTAAGAAATATTTTTATATGAAAAAAAAATGATAAATAATATTTCTAAAATTACAAATCCCTACAATTTTTTTTTCAAAGAAAACATTCAGTGACATCATTCAAAGAGTTGACACACTATTTTTTCGTATATTGTTTTATATATGAGTATTAAAGTAAATCGTATACTTAAGGGATGCTGTTCATAAAAATGAATCTAATTGCAAATATATTTCAGAAATCATGCTCAAATTCAACCAATAAGAATAAAAAATCGACTATTTAACTAAAATATTACTTTTATAGATCTATAAACTGATTAATATACCATTATTACGCACACAAAAAAAATCTAAGCTCAACTAATAATTTTAAAACATATGTTACAAAAACAAAGAGTCTTGAATTTGATATTTTACTATCTCCTACAGGTCTTGGTACACTTAACAGATGACAGCACACAATGCTAACCAGCTTACTTTAGCAACACCATCTTTCGTCAACAACTGGTACTTATTGGCCTACCCTCGCATATTCTAAGCAAAAAAGAAATTGATTTACTGAAATTAATAATTACTTCAAAATCGTCACAAGCCCCGTCTATATTTATGATAAATGAAATTAAAAGTAAATAAATTACTTAATTTTAATACCATAGTTGAAATCTAAGAATTTTAAATACACATATTTAAACCTAAAAATTTTATCTACAGACAATAGTACACATGGTTCACACAAAATTATTATTTTTATATTTTAAAATTGTTTAAGTTAAATAAAAGAAGTAAACTTTTAAATTCAAACACGAGTTTTTGTAAGTAGTTTATTGACTTAGATGACACATCAAGTAAGGTGATAAGAATGTCAGGAAAAAAAAGAAACTCTTATTTGTCGCTCTTTGGTGATAAGAAACCTTTCATTTGCTATTTATTTTCACAAATATTATGCAAAATTTGAAACATCCTATTGTAGTAGTTTCCAGTGAATATGAATTACTTTTTTTGGAACAGAAAGAAAAAAATGTAAGTCGTGCTTTATTATTACTCCAAAATGAAAAATTTATATTCTTTACTAGCTGGTATACACGTTCTTCACATAGATGAATTGAAAAATTCAACAATTCAGTTCCAAGCGTAACTGACTTTTATTGAGCACTTTTAAAAAATATTTTGATTAATTTTAAGTGAATCATAATGGATTATTAGAATGAAGAAATAATCAGAATTGTTCATTTCTTTTTTTAAAAAGAGGGTCAAATGCTCATTTCATACACCGCAGGAATACATTTTCCCATGTATCGATATATTTCGGGATGAAACGATTAAAATTTATTTTTAAATAATTCGAAATAAAAACCAACGTTTTTATATTGCGGCAAAGTTTATTAAAAAAATTATTAAAATATTAGTTAAAACTGGTCGCAAATATCTAAATATTGCATTGTTAGGCAAATAAGAATGGTTCCCAAAATTTCAGAGCTCTAGCTTGATGGGAAGTTGGTTAAATTAACAATAGACAATTTGATGACACACTGATACACATACATACAGACACACACCAAGTGAAATACATAACAACGTTAAAACTAACTAAAATTAATTAATCCGGTAAATTAAATGGTTGAAATACAGTTTAGTCAAACCACTCTTGAAGACAGGAATTATTTGGCGGTATTTTGCCAAATGTTGCTAAATTGGTCCGCGAAGCGGACTAATATTCAACCAAAAAAAAAAAAAAATCGCCAAGTTTGGCAATTATTCAAATTGCGCCAAGTGATTGGGCTAAACTGCATTATTTAAAAAAATATGAGTTAAAACTCGTCGCAAACGTCTAAATATTGCATTGTTAGGCGAGTACGAACGATTCCCAAAATTTCAAAGCTCTAGCTTGATGGGAAGTTGGTTAAATTAACGATCGAAAATTTGATGACACACACCAAGTGAAATTCAGAAAAATGTTGTAAAAAATCCTAAATTGACATTTTTACGGCTATTTTTTCAAAAGTTCGCCAAAAATCGGTAAATTAATTTACATCGCTCAGATGATGCTAGAATCGTAATTTTTTAATCATTCGTTTGATAGCTACCTCGCAAAGAATGCAAAAATGTTGCTTAAACATTATAAAATATGTTTTAATCTGAAAAAAAAAATTAGAAAATAAAATTGACTTTTCAAGAAAATAAAAGGAAAAAGTTGAGTAAGTTGGCGTTGCGTCCATCTTGTTGTTGGTGAAAATAGGTGAAAAAAGGGTTTTCGAGAAAAAAGTACACCACAAATAAATTTGAAAATTTATTTTTGGTGGGAATATGCTTACGGTTCCTTCCAAAAGTCAAATTTTGTAACGATACGATTAATGGTTTGGATTTGTAAAACTGACAAACAGACAAACATTTAAATTTATGTATAAGGTAACGTAAAAAATGAGCAACGCTTATTTAATAATACCAATAATTAAACAGGCATTTCTACAATTTAGATGTCAATAGTTTGTTCATAAAAATTATCATTATCAATATCAAAATTTTCGCTCTCTGTAATTGGATACTTAATTATAAATATGCGGCAATGTTTTCTTTTTCCTTCTTTTTTCTTTTTTACCATTTTTGTGTTTATTTATATACACGCTTGTAATTTTAATGTCTCTAGCTAACCTCTTTAAATGTGATATTACATTTTATTCACTTAATTGATTGTTTTAATTAAATATTTAATTACCAAATTCATTAATGTCGTTTTTTAACGTAATCATTATAAGATGAATGTTTTGAACTACACGTTCCTTTTTTCGACTTCAAATTTATACGTTATGCTATATGTTGCAAATTCTAGACATGGATAGTGTATCAATAAATTATTACATAATTTTTCTCTCCGCTTTAATAAATAATTGTAATTTAAATAACAACACATTTTACACATTCTTTAATTCATTCAGTATAGCACTGGATACTCGGTAACCTTTTCTCCACTAACATCTGGGTTTATTTTCTGATTTTATGTTTAAATTTCCAATACTTTTTCCTACCAAATGAAACAAGTTAACTCAAATTTATGATTAAAAAGTGTACTGAATGGATTTAAGGAAGTATTGAACGTAGAGTTAAAAATGATTGAGTTTTGAAGTTAGTCACGAGAATAATAGTGAAATTGGAAGTAGCCAATAGTTGGCACAATAATGCGTTTGTGATCTTTTCGGACAAAGAGTAACCTTTTATTATCAGTTGTCGCCGACAATTCAATTAAGATATATACTTAATATCCAACGTTGCTGCTACGGCGACTCGCCTGTTTTGCTGACTTAGCGCTTTTGCATAAACTGATGCGTGTGTTTATCGCTGCAACTTTAACTTCGGAATCAGAAAAAAAATATGTGAAACTGGTGAAAGTATTGTGATCGTTACTTTTGAACGGTGATCGTTTCCAAAACTATCGCAGGATGACAAATTACAAAACATAAAATTTTCATTTTGTTGAAGATTTATAAATTTTATCTTATTTATATCATGTAGCTAAGAAATAAGTACACCTAGCTCTTTTTTTTTAATACGGTCGATAAGTTCCTCAGAAAAAACTTGCAAAAAAATATTCATGTAAAAAAATACATGCAACATATGGTAAATTTGGAGATATGTTTCACAGTTTTAAAAAAACGTGGAAAGATAAAAAAAAATGTAAAATATATTTCCAAAAAAAACATTTTTAACAAAAAAATATTTACATGAATATTTTTTAAAAACGCTTAATTTTTCCCCAAAAAACCGTGCAAAAAGTAATAATGAAATTTATATTACATATTTATGAAACAAAAACAATTCATTTTTATTACAAAATTTTTTTTAATTAGTTTACAGTGAAAATCCAATCTATAGGTACATACAACATATAAAAATTCTAATTGAAATTAGGAATAAAGCTACTAACAACTATTCATCGCTACTTGATAACAAGGGTGAACGTTTCTTACGAACTGGATCAAAAATGCCGTCATCAGAAGTGTGCTAGATATGTCTAGCACAACTGTCGGCTTTGATACAAATGAAGAATTTCGTTTGTCATTAACGGACTCTATTAGTCTTTTTTTTTCTTTTTCATTTTTTTTTTTTAATTTTTACTCAGTCTGTTATTAGCGGCTGGGCTTTCGGTCTCCCAAGTTGCTTATTTAATTTTTGATATCCTGCTATGCAAAACTTAAAATTAAGTTGAAATTGCATTCTCTGTGTCAAGATCATGAGTAAAAAAATGTTCCGTACCTGTTGTAAATTTCAAGCCCTTGCGAATTAAATCAGTTGTTAATAGCAGAACTTCATCTTCGCCTTTGTCATTATCGACTTCTTTATTATCACAAACTGTCATAAATTCGTTCGAATCGGTCACCATCTAAAGGGCTCTCGAGCATCAATTCTTCGATGTCAGCAGTCTGCATGTTGTTAAAACCTTCGCCACCAATTTGATAAGAGTAAAAATTTCAGACCACACAACTGATATTTGTACTACGAAACTTGCACTTTTGACGCTTTCTGGCAAAATATTTTTCTAGCAAACATTTAAGGTCGATTGGTGCAATTGTTTGATGGCGAAAGAAGCATGCGTAATACAACCCATAATCGTAAGCTTTCTCCATGCTTTTACAACAGTCAAATTTCTTTCTTCCACTGAGTCTAAAATATATTTAAACGTTTGCTTTATGCAGTACATTTAAAATGCTGCAATAACACCTTGATCAAATTACTGAATCAAAGGGGGTGATATTAGGCGGTAAATATAGCATTTGATTATTTGAAAAAAAGTTTTGGGGATTGTTGTTAGAACTAAAGATTCGTGTAAAAAAGTATATTGGTGAACCGTTTATTTCAAAATTGTGAAAACAAAGACCATGTAAAAAAAAGGAGTTGGGTGTAAATCGTTGTATTGCAACGACCATAATTTTCTAATATAAAAAAAATGCATACTTGTAACTAATATATTGCTGAAGTTATTGGTGCACTATGAGGTACGGATATTAAATAACGAGACTGACTCTACTACAGAAGAAGTGCGCATGCGCCATACGCTAGGAGTCGACAACTGTTTAATGTGAAGCCTTCCCATTCGAATGCAGTGCCTCTCGTTTCTGTAACAAATCTGCATATCCGTAGCCTTAGTTCGCATTAGAGTTATTTTATTTAATTTATTTGTTCGTTTGTTTCACCATAAAATTATACAAGGGCAACAAATTATTGTGAAATTTCACATGAAATCTGGAAAAACCACTACTGATAATTTGTTGAAAGAACTGCACGGCAATGAATTTTTGTAGCGTGTTTTGAGTGGTTTAAGCTTTTTCAAGAAGGCTGAGAAGACGTTGAAGGTGATTCACGTCCACGTCAAAAATGGAAGACAATATCGAAAAAATCGGTAATCCGGTTCGATCTGACCGTCTGTTAAGTATTCGTGTGGTTTCCTAAATTGTAGGAATTGACAAAGAATCCTTACGGCAAATTTTTTCCACCAAGACAATGCGCCGGATCATTCCACAATGTTTGTCAAGAGGTTTCTAGGCGAAGTACAGTATCTCAGTGTTAGACCATCCGCTTTATTCGCCGGATCTTGAGCCATTTGAGAACCCACACTTTCCCTCCCTCGACCGAAGTCGTAATTAGTGAAAAACTAACCATCTAATAAGAGAATAGTGAATTAAGTATCCTAAAGTAGAAACGAACTCATCTCGGGCTTCACAAAATAGAAACGTTAATTTTTCTCCTGCCCGAATTCAGTTCGGGCATCACAAATTCTGCAAGTAGTAGTTGCCCGAACTGAATTCGGGCAACACTGGCAAGGGGTTAATTTATAAATTTTTCATTTTTTTCTATCATTACGAATCAATGTTTTATTTTTAATGGCAGCGTTTCAAAACTCTTCAGTTTCTTTAGTTGGTTTCCGTAGACAACCATTAAAAATAATTTATATACAACCATTAAATTCGAATACCTCCTTCATATTAAGTTATAAAATAAAACAGAAAATATAAAATTCACAAAGATAAATAATTCGTTATTCTATAGATAATTAAAAACTACAAAAGGAATCTTGATTATTGCATTCATATAATATAAGAAAAATAATAATACATGAATTATTTAAACGAATGTAGACAACTTCATCACTGAATTAAGAGGCAAAGCAAAAAAAAAGTCCTTAAAAATACAGAAAAACAGTTTAATATATGTTCCTATATTATGATTGATATTATAAAGCGGTTAAGAAATTCTAATTAGCCTTAGATGCGAAATTAAGAGGTTAACATGCAATCTAATTCGATCCAAGAAGCATGATATCAAAACAACATGGTGATAAAATAATTCTCAGATGACGTTTAATAACTTCTTTAAAAGAGAAAGAACATCAAAACTAAAGTTATGACTTGAAAGATCGTAAGTATGACCTGCTATTTGAAAAAATTTTGCTCATGAAAGCGGAAATGAAATGCTTGATGAGGTTTTTTTCTGCAAAATTCGTTCAGAAGGCTGCTGTTTTGTGTATAACACCTTAAGGTTTCATCTACGATATACATATGATCTTTAACAGCAATTTTTTGTTAAGCATTTTGAGATACGAAAGCTTGCTTTTGAGAGATTTCATCTCATTAATTTCTTAAAAATTTTGATTTTATTTAAAAACTCCGCTCAAGAGTTACATGTCCGTAGTAACTTAACAATCATGATCACGAGCTCATGAACGGTGTTCTTTCCGACCAGTCCAGGAGCTTGATCAAGAGTCATTAAAGAACCTGATGTCATTAAAGATCAATCGAGTAGTGAGACTGACGCATGATTCATCTATTAGGGCTCAAAGTCCTGACGTTGGTGCGGTATGGAAGTTCGGAGAGTTGATTTCGCGCTCAAGTGTCGTCCTCTTCACTTTAAAATGATTTAAAATAATGAGGTCTGTCAAAAATAACCATAGTGAAGGTAAATGCAATTTTAATTAACAATCAATTAAATGAAAAGTAGCAGAGCTGGTTACTGATGACTAAATTTGGATCGGATGACGAGGATGACATCTGAACTGGTACCTCATTTGCTTAACTTCCAAGTGGCGCTGAGGGAGGACTTTGAGGCCAATTCATTTTAAGACAAGGAAATAATTCCATGCTGTATTTATTCATTGAATCAAAGGTCAATTAATAATGATAATTACTCGATTTAGACCTCACTGGTCATGAAATTCATGACATCAAACACCTGCCTGTAATACTTTTTATGGACCACAACTGTTAGAAATAATTCTATCGAATAGTTTGTCTTAAAATATGGTAAAATAAGTGAAACATATCAAAGTCGAACATTAACATTACGTAAAAATAATCACGTAATTTTGTGAAAAAACTTTTTTTTTATAAGATATTGGGTTGAAAAGAAAAGAGAATACGATAATATAATAATTAATGGCTTTCCGCTTGTCATCAAGTCATTAACACTCCATTAATCACGAGATAAATTGACAACCGTGTCTCTTTCTAACAGAAAATATAATTAATAGCAACTAGGTGGTATTTAAAAGATCTGAAATAATTAATTATATAAGTATATTAATAGCTCATTCGAATTTTATGTCAAAAATTTAAATTTATAAATAAGCTTATTATATATTTATTTACCTAAGATCGTTAAAAGTTTATTAAACATTTTATATTCGTCTTAAGATATTTTATTTTATACATACAGTAAAATTTTGTTTTCTTTGTGAAATATTTAACAGAAAATTTTAAAGAAAAACAAATATAATCTTGAATTTAAATAATGGAATCCTAATTCAAAATTTTCTGTGTCTGCATGTATTTTCAATATTTCTAAATGCTTAAAAATATAACCCTGAGTAATTCTTACAAAAATCATTATTGACTACATCGTTTTTCAGTTTTTACACAGAGATAATAGTTATCATTTTTAAAACACTATATAATTATATCCCTGTATTATTAATTATTATATATCTCTTGAGTCTTTATATATGCATTAGAATTGCAACTATTCAACGTATGTAAACAGCTGATCAGGTAAACAACTTCATTTAAAGTCTGCCATATGTTATTTCCAACTAAATTAGAAAAAAAAGTCCTAAAGGTTTTTAAGCGATTTATTAATGCTTAAGAAAAAGGAATGTATTATTATTGTTGATATTGTACATTGTAATAATCAAACATTTAAATTACGTATGTTGAAATGAGGAGGAGCAGAAAAAAAATGCAAAGTGAATTCAGTGGAAGAGTTCCTCATATCTTGGAGGAAGCAATTTTCCATGTTATTATGTCGAACACAAGAGACTTGCACATAAACTTATCTTTCTGGAGAGGGGGATTCCTCTATGCATAACTACTGTGTTTGGCTGTGAGGCACATTTTAACTGAAAACTCTGTTTTTAACTCAGTTCGCTTCAAACATTTTAAACCTTACACATTATCTTTAATTGACTTGAATGCAAAAAATCTCCAACCAAATTTACTTCAACTCTTAAATGACATTGGTTTTACTCCATACATATAACTTAATTAAAATACTTTCTACTGTATACAATATCGATTGTTAGAATTTTAAACTGTTTTACTTGATTTATTGGAAATATTTTAACTTGCGTTTGACACAATATATCCCATGAGGATTTAGAGCTAGAATTTAGTTTTTTTGAACGTCGCACTAGAAGCAACACGAGGGCTATTGGCGACGGACCTCGTAATTTTGAACCACGGTCAAGTGACGAGGACGACACCTGATCTGGCACCCCCCTCTCCTAACATAAACTCCACGCCAACGGGAGGACTTAGGGCCCCGAACAGATTTAACGTGCATCAGCCCCGGCTACACGGCGGGTCTTTGGTGGCCAAGGATCGAACCCGCGACTGAACGAAAACTGCCGGCCGCTAGTTCACGACCATGACCACTAGGCTACCGAGGCCCATTTAGAGCTAGAAATTTATCCACTAAACAATCTACATTGATAATATAGTTAAGACCTCGGTTACCACTTCTTCGATTAATGCTGATTTGATATAACCCGTCCATTTAATTTTGCTGAATTTTATTTTGTATTTTTTCGCCATTGGCCACGTATTTTTATTAGTTACATTATAAATAATTCCAAGAATCATTGACCTTATTCGAAAAGTATAAATAAAAAAGAAAAACGAATGGTGTATATATGTAGTGTAGTAATTTGTTGGTTCTTGTGATCAAATATACATTATTATGAACGATACAGTATTTATAAGTATGTATATAGCGTTACTCAAGGGAAAAGCGAGATATTTTTCATCAGATCAGTCACCGGATTTTTCAACTCATATCTCAAAACTAATTTCAAATTTCATTATTTATTTTCAAGGAGAAAAGAATGTTTTTGAGGTGTACGGGATTTAGAATATTAATTTTTTCTGAAAAAATAAGTAATTCCGAATTTTTTCTGAAAAAATAAGTAATTTTATTCTAATTCCGAATAAAAAGGCTTCAATTATAAAATTTCAGTGCATAACAATCCTTATGGGGATGTTACTATTCCCGTTTGTCTTCCCCCAAGTTGCTATGTCACTGGTGTAAGCATGTCCTTAATATGTCAAATATACGTATTTACATAAGTAAATTAGGTTAGGCGTAATATATGGTACAATTTATTCGCTTTGGTCAATTGACAGACAGACAGACAGATAGTGCATTCCCCTGGTAATAAAATGTTAAAAGGACCTCTGCTTAATACAACTTCATTTTGCTCTAGGAACGTCTAGGAACACATCTCAGACACTAAAAGAGGTCTTATAGTGTGCGCTAACATATTTTCTAGCCAGTATCCTTAGGCTATCTTCGTCTAATGTCAAAGAATCTGATTGAAAATTCGAACACATTTCCAGAGAGAAAATTGTTTCAATTTTCATATAAGTTCGAAACGTATATATCTGTTTATGATGCAGAGTTTTTAAAATTTAGAGTTATCCCAAAAATACGATTTTTTTTCATGTGAATACGTAACGTGTAAAGACCATTTAGCATTATAGTATAGAAGACGAATAATGGAACACATTTCGTATAAGAAAAAAGGAATTGACTGAGATAGAAAAGGAATAATATTTAAAACTATGCTGTTATTTAAAAGATAGTGAAATCCAAAAATAAAATTATTGTTTCAGAACTGTTTTATCGGAAAAAGTGTTCTAATGTTGAGTTTTATTCTTCAACATTACACGCGAGAGAGAAAAGACAACCTTAAGAAATAATTCTCTTAGATAATATTTTAGGCCAACCTAACGAAAAAAATGTTCCCACATCATATATATAGCACTACTCTACTGAATTTGAAGGTTTCAATCTACAAATTCAAAGAAGTAAAAAATGATGAGTATAGATTAATAAGTAAAGATATTTATTTTATATTTTCATTTTACGGCAACGATAGTTACTTATCTCTTGAGAAATATTTATTTCAATAATTTATCGCTTACTTTAATTTCAATACCTTAACAGAATATTTTTGTTAGCTTGAATCACTTATTACCTACTTTAATTTGTATCGTTTGCTTTGATTATTTTTCTTGTTAAAAGTTGGCATCGTTCTTGCATTTCAGAAACTTCTGTGTTTTGAATAATACTTCAAGATGGCGGTGGAATAAATAATAAACTAAGATTCGTAGGAATAAATAATTTATTTTAGAAATTTTAAGCTAATTATTCAAGACAGAGTAAATAAGAGAAACTAAAGTAAATAAAATATTTTTAAAAATTAAACGGAGTAAATCACAAAAACTCTAAAGAAAAAAACTGGTTGAATGTACTTAAAAAGTTTACATTTTTTGCATAGATGTGTTGAATTAATCTATAATTTATCATTCTTACAATTTGCTCTCATTCGGTAATACATCTTTTTTACTGACACATTTATTAACTTCAAATATATCAGTTCGGCATAAATTTTTTCATCCATTTTTCACCTTCTTCCCGATAAGCTAGAATCTTAAAATTTTGTACACAAGTACAGTTTGGATGATAATACAATATTCAGTTATAAAATTACAAATGAAAAACATTTTTTCTGTAACTTTTTTGAAAATAAAGAACATAAAAGTAAAATTATACATACACTCACACACACACACACACACTCACACACACACACATATATATATATATATTGAATTTACTACACAACAGTTTATCATCCTCATAAATAAAGTGAAGATTTTATAATCCACCTGAAAATTTTTGACGAAAAAAAATAAAGTGTTGCGCGCACTTAATTTGTCTAGTTTTCTAACTTATGATTCTGTACAGCGCTTTATATTTTAATCAAAACTTTTCAGGTGAATTAAGAAAATCTCTTCATTTATGACATTGTATTGTAAATTCAGATTCGGTTTATAGTTCCTCTCTTACCGAAGAAAAATTATTTTAACTTTCTATTTCTTTTTTTACTCTTTTGTCACACAGAAGAGTCAGTTTTCTCTAAAATATTTTATTTATAATTTTTGACATGGATATATAAAAAATTACATACTTTCCGGAATTTTTATCAGGAAAGTAACAGGAGCTTGCGGAAGAAAATGGTTACCATCATAAATTCAGTTGCTAATATTTAATAATAAATGGGACATATTCAAAATCTAATATATATATATATCAACTTCCAGATTTACTTAGACGTAATTATCTTACTCAGTCGGTGTGAAATAATTCATGGAGCTCTGTTCGAGACACGTCGTTATGATCACCCACCGGTCTCCAGAATCCACTCCCTTCAAGTCATGTATCGCAGTCCTTCGCCGTGGGAGAAACTCATTACATCCATCTAAAAGACCTTGTGGTATTGAAAGTCACAGTGGAATTTTTATAAATAATTTGATGTTGGTGTAATCTGATTGGTATCTCGAACATAGAGAACAGTGTGAAAATTGTTTCCTGTTATTAAAGTTAAAAATATTTTAATCATAGAAAATCAAAACGATTTCCATCCTTGTGCCATCAGTGAAGATGTGAATTATTTTATCTTCTCGTGACGGTATCAGATATCAATTTCAATCATTTCAGTTTCTTCCTCTTCCCAATATAATATTTAAGAACTTAAAAATATTTCATAAGAAATCGTTGTTTGTAGAACTTTGCAAAAATCACTTATTTACCAAACATCCACCCTAATTAAGGCTCCCGTCTACCCACCATTTTGATTTCATCAGTTTAATGTTAATCCTATGGAATTTCGACTTTAATTCTCCTATCTTTATTATTTGATCTATTTGAATGCAATAAAGTGCATCTGAAAGAGCAAAAAATAATGAATGCTTCTGTGGAATTACATTTTTCCTCCGATTTTTAAAAATATTTGAAAATATTCTTTAAAGACAGAAAAACTCAAAAACGAATAATTAAATTAAGAATAAAAATATTTTTAAAAACCTTAGGAAAAAAGTAATTCTACAGAAGCATTGATTATTTTTTGCTCTTTCAAATGCACTTTATTGCATTCAAATAGATCAAATAATAAAGATGTGAGAATAAAAGTCAAAATTCCATAGGATTAACATTACATCCACGAAATCAAAATGGCGGGTAGACGGGAGCCTTAAATATACAATGGATGCAAAGAATAAGAAAATAAAAAAAGAATTTTTTTTTTTAAGTCTAAAAGGAGTGAAAGAAATAATTCAGTCTATGGTGCTATTGTCTGCCTCTTTGTGAGGCGCGAGTGTGTAAGATGTTGCTTACTCGACCCCCCAGTGAGAGAAAAAACACTTGAGAAAGTAGGAGAGATTTCTATAATACATCGAAGGCGACGCACGTGCTAAAAGTAAATTGCACTGCTCACTTATATAATGCGATAAAGTTATGTTTGAATATAGTTTTGTTTTTGTTTTCCAACCAGGATTGTTCTTTTTGTTCAAATTTAAGTAATTAATGAAAAGCTAAGTGAAATGATTAAGTTATTAGTCAAGAATTCGGAAAGGAAGTTTATAAACCAGAAGTGAAAGTAAAGGTAGTAAAAAGAAGATTAGTTAATTAATAGTTATAAAAGAAGTGTATTTTCTTCAGTAGGTAACAATTTCATGAATTAGTTTCAGTTATAATTTTAGGATTCATCTTCACACTCATAAATATCAAGTTCTGCTAAGATTCAGAATGAAAAAAGTTCGAGAGTAAGAAATCTTCAGCATTATATTGGAACTATCAAACGGATACCACTAAAATTAGTTGCTTGGTTAGACAAATGTTAACACTTTATTTACTTATTAAATTATGAAATATACATTAAGCACTTCATGTCTAATGACAGTGAATGTAATTCTTAAACAAATGATGTTAATTTTTACTTGTATAAGACCACATTAACTGAATCAATTTAATGCTTTCATCATAAAAAGAAATTTGGGATAGTAAAAAGTCTACATAATACAGCATTAATATGTGGAAGTATCTCGCCTAAAATGTTTTCCGAATTCTTACTTTCCTTCAAGGAATATTTCAGTTTGTTCAGGAAATGCACTATCAAGAAAGGAAAATTTAAATTTAAATATATATAATACGAAAAACCAACTTATTTGAATTTATATTAAGCGATCTACTTCTCTATTTTATCTGTCCACAAAACGCCCGATACTGGAAATCTAGCGGCATATCAACTCAAACAATCGGGAAAAAAAAATTCATATATAGTTATTTGAAAGTATACGCTCGAGTTTGTGATGGTTTAAAATAGAGTTCTAGCGCTTGTGGTTACAGTGAAAGAATTTCGAATCTCTCGAATGGCGACAACCACTTTTTTTTTCCTACGCAAATTGATCAGTTCACTGAAAAACCACAAACAGCGATGGAACTATACAAAACTGCCGATTAAAACATTTGTAAAATACAGAATTGTAAAAGATCAATGACAACACAAGCGAGGAGAGTGTTGAGAATCCGTGGTCTATGTGGAAGGTAGCGGAATAGTCTGCTTTGGCTCTTGCGCCATAAAACCTGACAAACACTCACTACGTGGATGGTAGTCATGTGAGTATCGTGGACGAACCAAAGCTGCCTCACCTATGTCAAACCCACGTGTTATTTCGATATATAAAGAAGTTAATTTCGTTCGTTTTTTGGATCTTCCAGATAGACTAGATAGACGCTAGCTTCCCAGGAGCCCTTTTTTAGGTGTTTTATCGAGATCTACATCTCTAGGTCTGCAGCAGATATATGTTTCTCGAAATTTGTCTTGTGTAATTCAAATTTATTTTTGTGAAAAGGAGCTGCAGAATTGTCATTGCTTCTAGTTAAGTTTGTCATTGAAAATAAACAGTGAAAAGATAATCAAAAAGTTTTTTTTTTTTTTCCCCACCCAAAAAAAAAAAAAAAAAAAAAAAAAAACAGGCTAATAATAACAAGGAATAGATATGCTAAAGCTTATTTATTTAACCAGTATTAGTTTCAATTAAATTTTTTCTGTGGGAGAGAATTTTTTTTATTGGAATTAAAAGTTTTAAACTTGCCCATCTTCTCGGATGATAATATATTGCATGCGGATTATTGTTGACAATAGTGACCAACGTAATACCGCTGGAGGAATTTAAATAACTTTACGTTTTATGGTATCTTACAATTCTGACATATCTCGCGCATTAAATCCATCGGAATAAAGTCAGGGACTCGCAGAGGTTAAGAAACTGCAAATCTAAGGATATATCTCTATCACCAAAGCGCTGTTGCTGCACTTGTTAAACACATATGGCGAAGTGTAGAGGAACACCATCTTGAATTTCTATGTTACAATTCTGGATTTATGTTATTTTAAATCATTGTTGTATCCCGAGAACGTGAAGGAGAACTTTTTCATACCTGTGGAAGTGACCTCTTCAAAGAAGTACAGACCGAGAACGAATGTGCTTGCGATGCTATTTATGTAGTCAAATAACCTTTTATGCAAAGGCGTTTTTACCACATCATGAGATTTTCGTCAGACCAGTGAACAGAGTTTTTGGAGGTAACGTTTCCATTTAAGGATAAATGTATCCACAAGATAATTCAAAATGAATAATCGGATTTCAAAATGCTATATTTTCATAAACAAATGACATAAAAAAATAATAAGAAATACCTGAATACAAAGGAAAATATGAAAGGTTTCTTACGAATATTCGATATAACTTAATTAGTTAGTTACACGTACATTGTTGGACATTAAATTTGCAACATCATGAAGGAAAGCAATTATAAAAAAGATATTTTAATGTACGTAAACAGTGTGACATGAAGACAAAATAATTAAATTTGCAAGCAATTTGGGGATTGACAGAGATGCGCTATTAGTAGAACCAGCTGCCACCCCTAGAAGCTCCAAACGGCTCTTATCCAGTTAGGCATGGAGTGGAAGTGGGCTTGGATGATAGAAACTGACAACTTATTCCATGCTGCTTGTAGTCTATGCCCGACTTCATCAACCACATTAGATGTAGAGGGGTGGCGATATAGTATCTCAACAACCCATGACCAGATGCTTTCAATGGTGACAGATCTGGTGATTGTGTAGGCCAGGGAAACAATAGAATACCCTGTATATCGAGGAAGTTGTAAGAACATGACGTGCAACACGTTTTGCATTAGCTTGTAGCAAGATGGCGTTTGGCAGGCGTTGAAGACACAACCACCGGACGTAAGATGTCGGAAATGTACTGATCTGTGTTCAAATTACTGTCGGTCCGAACCAGATATGTGCGTATCGTGTACCCATTGGCTGCCCGAAACATCACACCTAGTGCAGGTTCCCTATGCCGTTATAGAATGCAAACAGTTGACGAGTAGTCTCCTCAGAACCTCCAGACACTTATACGGTCATGAGAATACTGCACGCAGAACCGGGACTCGTCTGAACAGACGACTTTGTGCCATGTATACAGCTCTGTCGATCAGCGCATCAGAGTTGCCGTCCCTCTCTATACTGCAGCGTTATTCATGGGAGAGCGTGGAGATCCCGCATGCCGTTCAGTACGATTCTCAGAAGCCCATTGATTCCATATTCGCATGACAATGGTTGGATTTCGACCAGGGAGATGAGCGATATTACGGAATGATAATCCACCCTCTAGATACAAAACGGTCCTGCCACTATCGAATTCTGACACTTGCTGGTAAGAATTTCTTCTTATTCGAGGCATAACACGATATTTTAAGCAAACTCCGACCTTACAAAGCACTTTCCGAATGAGAAATCCACTGCACAATTTTTCTTTTATGCAGTACTTCTGTGGCGGCTGCCTACGTCACCTTTTGACGTCATCTTTTTGACTGCGGAGCTGCAAGATAACTTGTACAAAAGGAGGAAGTAATCTTTGCTCGACACAAGACCTGTGAAGGTCTCGTTTTAAAAGTTACTGTTAAGTTTGAAATAAATTGTTAGTTCCTGGTATCTTGTGTTTTTTGGTCTTTCCAGTTATTTATCTAACCTACACCTTCTGATCTGGAGATATCCCCCATAAGCTGGGATTGGATATTATAGGGAACAAAGGATTTAGCAACCCCACTTCTCTATACTTCGAATGTCGTTTCCCCCTCCTGTGTCGCCTAAATGCGCTGAAATACTGAAAAGCTTGCATATTCCAACCTCTTCTTCCTTTCATGTGATTTTGACGTTCGTCAGATCATTCCTTCCTGGTGTTGCAATTTTAATGGCTAGCGGTGTATAATGTCAAGATGGTGAGCAAATTCTTGCCAAATACTTTGTAACGTGTTAGTCTAGCCTCCAGCATGTAGAGACAAGAATTCAATTGATGTTCATTATCACTTGCAAAGAATACAAGGCGTGTAACACAATTTTTGCCTTAACAATCGTTAACAGTAAGCTGAGGAATTACTAAGAATGCTCTTGCTAACAGTTGATTTTTCGTTGGGTTTCGTAGAAAAATATATATCACTCTTTTAATATTTTCCACAGAAACGACTTATATGACCGGTCGCTCTCTACTTTTTCCTATATACAGACATCCATTGCTCTCAAAGTAGTGATACCAGCTACGAATACTCTGAGTTGTAAATGAGCTAATTCGGTAGTTTTTACGAAATTCACGCCGAACAGTGATTACAGATACACATCTCGTAAACAGCAGCACACAAAACGATTTCTGTTACGTAGACACCGTTGTCACTTCAGCCGATGAGAAGTTTTTAAAATAACTTTCGTGAAATAGCTTCACGAAGAACACACGAGCGTCATTCATCGTTCAAAATTTAAAATTTTCACATTTTCCCTTTGTGTTCGTGTATTACTTTTCATTCCATGAAATTTATTTTAGGAATTTACAATTTTGAAATGAAATGACTCATTTTAAATAACCTTGCATATATCTGTACGCCGAGGTAAAGGGCACTATGTCCATTTTGGAAAATATTAATCAGTAAAGTTTTGAAAAGAAACAAGAAGCAGGCATCAGAAATATATTATAATTTAAAAGTTAGTATTCCAAAGAATAAAATGTATAGTTAATTATAACTTTTTGAAAAAAAGGTAGGGCAATGAATGTTTACCGCGTGCACGTGTTTTTCAGTGGTTCGAGCGTTTTCAAAGTGGCCGAAAAGACGTTGAAGATGATTCACTCCCGGGAGGCCCTTCCGCATCAAAAACGAATGCCAATATCGAAAAAATCGGTAATCTGGTTTGATCTGACCGTCGGTTAAGTATTGGTGTGATTGCTGAGAATGTAGGAATTGACAAAGAATCCATACGGCATATTTTTTCCACCAAGACAATATATATATCCTTTGAAACAAAGGTTATCGATACATCATTGCAGTGTAAATAATTATTTTCACCATAAAAAGTGTTAGATCTAATTTTCAAAACGAATTTCATCTTATTTCTCTAAAAACTTACATTATAAGTGGGCTTAATATTTTCCCGCTATTATTTTTCGCTAAGCAGTAAGTAAAAACATATTGTCACAGAACGATGTGATCTTTATTTAAATGCATTTTTAAAACTCAAATTAGATCTTTAAAAACAAAACAATAGATCTTAGGAGTTTGTTGAAAAGTAGAAATAAAAAGATATTGGATGTACAAGTATATTTGATTGAATGTGTTTATCTGAATATCAATCACGCTCAGTTACTTAGCAGTTTCTAATCTCTTAATTCAGGCTCTCAGATTGATTGATTATGATTTATATCGTGTTGGAGCCACTCTAGGTTTGTAGACGATACTTTAATAATAAATGCACTAGGAAATATGAGGGCATTTGAATGGAGCATATGCTCTCAGTGATGATGTACTAGAGTAAAGGGAAAATGGAATAAATTGCGAATAATCAATGAGTTAATAAAAAAAAATTAAAATAAATCGTGTTTATATAATATGAGAGAAATAAAGTAACTATAAATTAGTGACAGGCCTTTGCATTACAATTATTTTGCAAATATCCTGTTTAGCAAAAGGATTCTTTTTATAAATTTACTCTTTTGGATTATTGTATGCCAATAATAATCTGTAGTTAGTATTATATAGCAAAAACATATTGAAAAATAGCTTCAAATTTAAACTACGAATTATTATATTTATTCATTTTGAAACCTATAATCAATTCGAATAAATAATGATGGTAGTTGAAAAAGTATTTACGTAATTGTGAGGGACATTTTTATATGAAAAGGATTAGACTTGTTTCATAAGAAAGAATTTGGTTGCAAAAAATATCACTGATTCTTAAAGCGTTTAATTTAATTTTTTAAAATTGTGAATTTTGAAAGTAATTTTATAAAAAGAATTATGCATACTGGGTAAATATATTTACCCTAAGCGTTCAAAAAAACAGTATCAATTTTTGTTTCAGTAATTTCCAACGAAAGCAGAAGGGGCAGACATTTCAAAATATATTGCTTTCGAAGAATTGACAATAAAAGTTATAATTTTACTGAAAATAAATATTTTTACAGAAATTAATGGATTCAGAAGTGAAAAATCTAGAAATCATTTGAAAAATATGTGTTCCTTCCTATGATTATCTTGTTACTGACACTTATTCATAATCAAAAATTTCTCAGAAAAATAAGCATGGTATACCAATTATGAACATTTGCCTTACCTTCTTGTGATTTTATTACATTCATAATAATATTAAAAATATCGCAAGTATAGAGCAGCTATCCTTAAACAGTATTTGTAACTTTAGAACGAATATGATTTTTTTTTATTACAAATATGGGGAGAGGGAAAACAATTTGTGGTAAAAAGAACAATTTTTGAACTTTACATTAAAATCTGATATTCAACAAATTCCCTCGCTAATTTTATTTAATTAAATAATAAATACTACAGTGTTTAAAAAGTACCTGCTTTTGACGACAGACGGCGTTGCAAAAGTATTATTGCTATCGTTGTGTGTTGCCATTTATTAAAACTGAGGTTTACTTGTCGGTTAGTTTTCGTTTGGTAACCATTTGCAGCCAAATCAAAATTTTATAGCTGTTTCATCGACTTGTCATCGTCGATGAGACCTGGATATTTATCATTATGCACTGGAATACAAGCAACAATGGG
>BMAW01023484.1:0-17663 GCA_019974015.1 Nephila pilipes | reverse complement strand
GAGAGACTGAAAAAGTATGAAAAATAATTTATAAAAGATTTAAAAAGGAAAAAAGAACTGTTGTAACAAATTAAAAACAAAATATGAAAAAATGGAGCCAGAAAATCATGAAGCGATTTCAGGCTGAGGGTCGAGTAAGCAGGGTTAAACTAGTTTGATGGTATTAACCTCCCCCCTTTGGGATTTGGTAAGCTAAATTGGAAAGATCGAAAGTTCAAAATAACTCAATGATACAAAAATACAAGAATTAAAACTTATTATTCTAAAAATGAACAAGGAATCAAAAATTTAAAATTACTTAGTGAGTTGACAGGTATATATATATATATATATATATATATATATATATATATATATATGAATTACATATAAATATTATACATAATAGCAATTTCACACAGCATATTGTTGAATTGTTTCAAAATTATTACAGATCAAAGCATTCTTGAAAAAATTTACAATTTGGACATTTACTGTGATGAAAATGTAGAATGTTTTAAATATTTAGCTTTGATATTTATGATTCATCAAATATATTTTCAAAATGCTAAATATTACCTAAAAGTTATTACATGTCATAAAAGAACCCAATCGATTTTTTTTAAGAAAATTATCTTACCCTTTTCCAGGAGCTTATTTTCTTTGGTAAATACAGGTGACGTGCCCCAGGAACATCCTCTCTATTTTTCCCAACTTTCAACTTACTCTCCTTATGAACCAACATACTTGCCTTTTTCTTCCTCTCTCACATCTGAATCACAAATTTCTATTTATAACAGTTCTTTACATGATACACTCTGTTTTTAGAAAATTAATGAGTGTTTGGCCAAATATTGCCCCAGTGTCTTTAAAACTAGACAACCAATCAAACTCTTTATGTCAATTTCTACTTTAGCTGACTATCTGTTTTTTTCCAAAAATTAATCAAAGATATGAAGCATCATTTTACATATGATATCTTTAAGGTTTTTATTTGAAATCATGAAGGAAACATTAAATATGAACCTTAAAATTTCCTCCTTTGTTTTTAATCATTATCATGTTTAAAAATTACATAATAATGTTAAATATTTACAAGTCTTACTAATAATTAATTTCTTAGATTCGTCACAAAATTTCCATAAAAAGATTCAATCACATGTAAGATTATTTTCCATCATGTTTTCAAATAAAATCGCAACCGAATTGGTTAAGAATTATATAATGAATTGGACTAGAGTTTTGAAGAAGAAATTTATTGAATTTCATTCTCCGATTTCATTCGAAATTGTTACCTGTAAGAAATTTTTCATTGTTCTTGAATTGAGGCTCACTTTAGAGAAACTAAAACGTGAGCAATGAAGAGTCTCCCAGAAAAACACTCTTCACTTTTCAAAGTTGAGTTATTTGTCCCTGTGATTGGTTTGTTTTAGTGATATTGGCGTTCCACGAGACATCATGGCCTATTAATGAAAAACAACACGAATCTAAACTACAGTCAGATAGTTAATGGATTTTAGGGAAAAGCTCTTACCTATCAGATTTATCTACCAATGTTATGAAAACTTTGAGAAGGGGCTAAATTTATAACGCTGAAGCTCTATTATTTCGTGAAATGTGGTCTTGAAGCTTCAAGATTTCCATCTATTTAGCATGAATCTATTTATGAATCGGATAATGTGTTGTACAGTTGGTATTTTCAGAAATATTTCAAAAATAATTAAAGAGTAATAACTGATAGATATCTACTGTATTTCATTACATATTTATATTTTGATTAACATTTACAAAAATTTAAGTAAGATGAATGAAAAAAGATTTGAGTCATTCATAGGGGATTACTTTACAATTATATGCACCCAGTTCCATTTTTATTATACATGATAGATATGTTTCTGAAGCATTTGTGCAAAAAGAAGAATATACTTATAAAAATATATTGCATCTTTGTAATAGAATAATTCCTGGCATAAAAATCAGCAAAAAAAAAATATAATGAAACATGAAAATTCATAATAGGAGCCTTATAAATTTTCCATTCTAATAATAAGAATGGAAATTTGATTCAATTTTCTAAAGAACACGCTAGTAAACGTGAATGTAATTATATAAAGTAAATTTTCGTTTGAAAAACGAAAAATATTTAATAATCCAAGGACATAGAAATAGACTAATTTATCCGAAAATCAAAGCATTATTACTAATTTAATTTAAAATTTATTGGCATTCAGAAAAATTATTAAATTAAAAACTGTATAGGAAATTCTTCCAATTTTTTTTTACATCAACGAAATCAAATGGAGTGGTTTCACTTTCAGTACCTAACAAGAAAGAATTAAACTCTATTTTCAATATCATTTAAAGAAGAATGCAGATTTAAGCTAGAAACTTTTCTGTGTATGTTATAATTCTTAAAATTGTCAGCAATAGATGACAAAATTTTGTAATTCTTAGAGCGATATATAACTGACGAATTCCAAAATTATGTGAAGTGATTTTAGAAGTGAGAAAAATGTAATATGAAAAAATTGTTTTCCTCAGAATTCCTATTGATCGTATTGAATCAAAAAAAAAAAAAAAAAATAGCGTAAAAATATTTAATGATTTTTTTTAAAATTCGTATTAAATCGAAATCGAATAAAAAGAAGTTCCTGTGATTTAAAAAAATATAATTTTGGGTGTACTAACCAAATCATTAAATAAAAGCACTTTCTTGATGATTCTGAGTTATGAAACATATATATAATTTTAATTCCTTAAATTGAAAGGATTTAAAGCGCCTTGTACTGAAAAATAGCATTATTACATCGTCGGTTTTTGCATTGATTTCAATTACTATTTCTACGTGTCATTAAGAGGAACTTTCTTGAGGTGACATAGCACCTCGTAAGCTAATGTTTTTAATTAGGTACTTAAAAGAAAAATTTCAAGTACTATGCTTTGAGCAAACAAAAACAAAAAAAAAGTTATTTTAGAGTAAAAAGTTATTTTAAATTTTAATATTTTCAAATATTTCAATGTATTAAAATTCTTACAACTTCAACAAACTTTAATATTTTAAACAATTGTTTTTCAATTTATTATAAGTGTTTCTGAGAATTATGTGTGAGGGTTTATTCGTGCTAGTGTTATTTATAGTCTTACAAAACAATACCTATCAGACTTTAAGAAGAACAGTGAACAAAGAGTAATTTTTTGGTTTTTTAAAAAAATAATCCTTATTTCATGCACAGAATTATCAAATATATTATGTAAAACAAGGAAGCTTGAAGGAAGTTTCAAGGAAGCTTGAGAAATTTAATTACGCCAAAAATAAAAAAAACTGAGAAAAAGAAGTTGAAAATTTTGAAAGTCAGTGAAATTATTTACCTCACTGTTAAATAACTCGTTAAATAATGTAGTTAGAGCGGCAAAAGTTTTTACATATATTTAGAAATACTATATAATTAAAATGTAATTAAATGTTTTTCGATATTTTGGTCATTTTTGGAGTGCTATGTCCCCTTAAACTTCTTTGGATTACGCATCTAGTATAATTTATAATTGGGGTTTGTTCTTTTAAGGTATCCAACTACATTAAAAACTCGTATTTCAGAGAAAATACCGATGTTTTTATTATTATTATTATTATTTATCCGTTAAAATATTTGAACTCTTCTCTTTCTAAAGCTACCTTCCATTTGTAGCTACGGTACATAGATATCATATTATAAGTATTTTAATATCAGGCATTTACTTTGTTTTCTGTACAAGTTTCTTAATTTTAAATCCATTTTCTGAAGAATATAATTTTCAGTATGTTTAAATTTTTTGAAAAGTAATAACTCGAATGTTTTTTTCTATATATTGATAGAAATGGTAGAAAATGTTTTCTATATTATTCTTAAGATTCTGAACTAAGATTTTTGTAATGTATGGTATATAAGCGGATTTATTCACATTTTAATGCATAAGAGTGGAGGAACTTTTTTTTTAAAAAAACGCGTGTTATTATTTCGACTTATAATAACTCTGCAAATAATGTGAATTATTAAAAAATCCTAGTCCAGGGTCTGTACAAGTGTCATATCAATACATATGCTGAATAACAATGTTGTAGATAGATTTTTCATGAAAGAAATGTGCTAATTTTTTTCTTATTTTATGATAAAAAATTAAATTTTAAATTTTTTTCATTGTAATAAAACTTTTCAAATTCTTTTTTATGTACATTATAATTTAAATTATACTAAAAACCAAAAAAAAAAAAAATATTCAGTTATACTTTTTTTCAAAATCAGGGGTCGAACATAATTGGATACCTTAAATATTAAAATTATATGTTTCTTTAAATAATGCACTTATGTTGTTATATGTTTAAAAGTATAAATTTAATAATGTCACAACCCGGCATAAATACATGTATCCTAAGTATTAAGCCGTACATATGCTATGCTCGTTTCATTCAGCATAAATGCAATACAGGAATTAACGATATAGAATGATTTTACTTTATCTCATTATTCTTTTAACAGATGTCAAAGCAAAAAGCACACAATTATTTCTATAATATTTATCATTTTAATTGCTTAAGACAAGACCTTATCTCTCAATCTGAAGCCTAATCTGCATACAAATTATTCAGTATTATTTATAGCGTCTTGACTCATTTAAAATCACAGCACAGAACTATTCTAATTTAATTCAAAGCATACATTCATCCCTAGATATTCAAAACGAAATTCTCGAGATAAATCCTTGACATCTGTTTTATTCCACGGAGAAAACCCTCCAGAACATGAACCACGCTGACATCTTGCCGAAACTCGAGCTGACTCTACAAATACGCCCACTCTGCACTTATTTAAGATTTAATTGCATATTTAAACAGCAAATTTGCGACAAAGACTCTATTCGCAAAGTGCACGCACTAAAGGGACAAGGAACTTCATCCCACGCGAACTTCTCTGTTCAAATATTGGAGGCACAGTTAAAAGTGAAGGATATAAATCTTTAAAGATGCTTTTCGGTTGGCTATGTTTCGTAAAGATCTTTTCGTAAAATTCTTAGAATATTAAGTGATTGTACAATTTCGCTGTTGGTGTGATGTTTTATCTTTCTTTGTCTCGACATAAAGAAATGAATAAATTATTTCGTGACATTTTCTTGTATCACTTTTATGTTTGCTAGACTTGTTTGAAAAGAAATTTATCTTGTCTGCTTTGTAATTACAATGTTATTAATTTTTTTTATCTGTCTCGTTAATTTAAACTTAGAAAACTATTTTAAACAAATCAAATGTCAAAAAATAAATTAAATTGAAAGTAAAACAAAAAGTTGAAAAATTATAAGTTTGATGTTTCAATTTTTTTTTTTATCGATTTGCATTTATTTAACTTTTAATAATTTTAACAGGAATGTTTGTTATAGCTAATGTATTTTTTGAAGTGATGTTTCCCATTTCTAAATGCCGATGAAATAATTGTATAGTTTCAGATTTATAAAACATTGAAAATTTAACCACAAAAAAAGTACGGTGTAAGCTATTCGTTGAACAAAAACTGTATTGAAATTTTTAAAATTAAATTTTCATTTAAATAAAATGATTCCTCATTCTCGAGTTTTTATATAAATTAAAAAAATTTAATTATAATAATATCTTAACATTTTTTTCCTTGGTAATTGCTTACGTTAAGAACTGAAATATTTAATTACTATTTATGTGTCTTTCTCTTTTTTTAAGCAAACATAAAAAAATTTCGTATAAAATTTAATGAAAAATTACTGTATTAAGCATTTTTTTTCTGAATACAAAGCCACTGATACTTAATTAACTGAAATGTATCTTAAAATTAAAATCTAAAATTTGAAAAATCTTAATTTACAATTCACTCTTTTTCTTCCAATTCTTCCAAATGTTCTCTTAAAAGTTTTTTTTAATGAAATGACCTTTTATATTCAATGAAAAAAATTAACCTTATTTTAAAAACAATTATGAAGATTCTCATTAATACTTTTATTTACTTCTTTATACTTTAAGATAATAAAGCAAGCCAGATATTTTTGACATTTCTATCTCTTTTAAGTCGTAAATGAATTTCGGCCTTCGATATCAAACTGATTCTTAGAACATATATAAACAAAAATACGAAAGATTTTTATTTACTCCTATTTAATACTGGTAAAATGCAACATTTATGGTCAAAGCTTTTAGAAATAAAACTATTTTAATAATTTTTCTGCCCTAAAAATGAAACGAGAAATATCTCGTTATATTTGACTTCTGAGTTAATGTAACATTAATGTTGAAGCTTTAATATATGAAAAAAATCATATTCTATTGAAAAAAGGATTAATAGAGATTAATTAAAGGAGTAATAGAGATTAATTTTCTATAAATGGAGTAGCGAATAAAATATACCGAAAGATACACCCTTTATTACTCCTATTTTGATTGAATTCACGAAAATATTGAGCGCTTATATCATATGTATTTCTAATAATATATGCAGAAAAATAACGATTGCAGTTACTGGGTAAAGAACAATCTGTCTATCGATAATTTCGTATTGTTTGGATTCAATTTTGCTGTTATTCTCGAAAGAAAGAATAATCTAACGAATACGCCTCTATCTGCTTCACTGATCTGTACATAAACTTAGGAAGAAAAACATCCCCTTAGCAGCAATGCAGACAAAATAAGCTGCAACAGAAATGTTTTATTATTAATATTACTATTTTTACGTCTAGAGCGTTAACCAGTACTGTTATTACTACTGGAGAATTATTATTACTATTTATAGTTAGTGGTATTTCATATTTATATTAACGGAATTGCTAACAACTGAAGACGATTCATCAGTTCTAGTTAATTGGATATTTCTTTGAAATTTTAATCCCAAAGATATTTTTGCAACGAAATATTCACAGAAATGTAATGTAAATATTCTATTGCTTTCTCTTTGATTTGATTCAAACTTTTTACTGCGGACAAAAAGAGTCAGAGAAAAGTAAAGGACTTTTTCAACTGTTGGTGACTCAAAATCACAAAATCCACAGTCAAAAGCTATTCTTTAAGACTTCTTATTACCAATAATCTTGAATTAACTAAAAAAAAAATTAAAATTTAAAAAATGTTTTTGAATTATTAGTTATTAACGTCACACTTTGAAGCAATATGAAGGCTATTGTAGCATAAACCGAGACCCTAAGGGGTTTAGAACAGGAAACCTGGCTCCTAGCAGGTTTCCCCTTCCCCGCACAAAAGTCCCCGCACTCGAGATGAAAAGGCAAAACGGTTTTTCTTTACAACAATAAAGGGTAAGATTTAACAGCACATGTTGGAATGAAGAACAAAAGATACAGTATAATTTTCAAATTCAAAAGTAAATAAAAGTTTACAATGTGGTTACAGAGTGTGACGTCACAGTTCATATCTCATTTTCTATTTTTCTTTCTTTCTCTTCTTTTTGGAATGCGTATCAATCTTTTTTCAATTGATGTCACGACTTCCTGCAACAACGGATGATGACACGATGACTCTTGCCCATTGTATGTGTGCTCGATGACGGTTGGTCACAGTGTTGGTACAAGGAATGCAGATAATAAGGAATATTTAAATTATTAGAAAGGAAATCAAAAATTGAAATAATTATAAAATTTGTTGGATAATTTTACGAGCCGTAAGAATATACAGTATTTAAGCTTGAAATGCAAGTAAAGGTCTTCACACACGGACTTCAGCCAATTAGGTTTAGTTTCAATAATAGGGCAATTTAAATGAAAATTCTTGGTAAAAGGGCAAGAGAAAGAGTAGCGGTCATCATCTCCAAAAGAGCCACAGGAACACAAATTAGTATTTTTTAAATTAGAACGATTTAAATAACAAATAAAGTGTCACGACCAATTACGAAGCGAGTAATAAAGCCTTAATTGGAATAAAAATTCAAATTTCATCTAGGAATACAGGACTGAATCCGAGTACCGGTATTATTAGTTGACCACCAAAAATCCCAGTCAGAAAGAAGCTTATTTTTTTAAAATCTTAAGGAAGGGTTTTGGCGATGGATCTTGTAGGACTTAGATCCTTAAGAGATTTAATGTGCATCAGCTCCACGACACAATTGGTCTTAAAAAACATCAGGACTCGATCTCATGACTCGACGAAACAACGATGACAGCAAGATCGTGATCATGATCACTTGGATTCCAAGATCACATTTAAAAAATCAGTAAAAATAAAATAATTAATACAGTTGATTCTTCCGTTCTAATCATTTTGTGGTATCTTTATTCTATTAATTTTGTAGAACTTTCCATTCTGTTAATTCTATGGATTCATCTATTTTAATAAATCTAAGGAACCACCTATTCTATCAATGCTGTAAAAACTTCTATTAATTCTGTGGAGCCTTCTATTCTTTATTAATTCTATCACTTTTTTTATATTAATTCTATGAAGCTCTCATAAGTTTAGTTATTGAATTTATTAGAAAGCAGTAAAAAAAACACCCGAGAATATATTTTTTTTAAAAATGGGAAGTATGTTATCCGTTAAATGTTTTTCTTTTTCATTTTTGAAAATATTTTTATATCTATTTTAGGTTTTCATCTGTGGATTTTCAGAGAGTTAAAAAAATTTAAAATACTGTCCAATAATGGGGAAAAATTAATAAAAACCTTTCTCGTTCTTTTGCCATTTCGTGTGCACTTTATTCATTCGTCATACGGCGTAGTTGACTGTAATGACTGTAGTCATATCATATAGATCATATGACGTAGTTCTCATGTAGCGTAGTTGATCTCCGATGACTATAATTGCATAGATCTGAGAGTAAAAATTAGAAAATAAATACGATTAACATTACGTTCACGAATTCAAAATGATTGACAAAAATGGATCTTTAATATAAAGTTATTCTAACTAAATCAAGCATTTCAGATACAAAAAAAAATAACATGAATGTTTGATATTTATACAATATTTAATATTCAACAGATAATCACTTCTCGAAAGTCATAAGATCAACTTTAATGTACACCTAAATACATTAAAAGAAGCCTTCAGTTGAAACGTGATTGATGGCAGGCTTTAAGAGAGAGCGACTGGTTTTAATAAGTCATTCTTAAAATATCACAAAATTATCAACTACGTAAATAACAGCTAATGCGCTAAAATGTTCCGTCTCGAGTAAATGAAGGCATTAGCAAGTTCGTTGCAGTACGAAATGTTTTAATGGCTCGAATGCGTGCGAAAATGCTCAAGCTCATATTAAATGCAAGAGAGTAAGGAGTAATGAAAGTGGTCTTAATGGTAAAGGCATTGTTTTCGTGTAATTAATCATAGTATCGTTAACCAGTTTTGACAATTTATAATACATTGCACCTTGTAAATAAGCAAAAACCAATAAATATTAATGAAACTTGTCTGTGCTTCGCCATTCGTAAATGTTCGGAAAACTTCGTGCAAGCAGACAAAATTGTAGAAAATATTTCTTTGAAATAAACGGTGAAGTTTTAATTTTAAAGGAAAGTATTTCATTGTTTCCGAATTAAATGTACAGGAATATGTAATCTGTAATGCTAGCGTAAAAGTTCATAAGGCTCTGTATGCATTTACAAAACAGGTACAAAATTAATGTTTGCAAAATTTTGGAATAATTACTGGAAATACTTTCCTTTCTTATGCAATAAATGAACTAATGAAATATATACGCAAAATATGTTTAGTATATTTAAGTGCTGTCTTATAAATTTATTTCGATATCACAGAAAGAAAAGTGAAGAATATCAAAATATTCAAAGGAAATATAAGAAAAAAAGTGTTCTTTAGTTAATGAATACGATATCGAAGTTGCAATATTCTGTGAGTGATGTTTCAATTAATACGATGAAAGTATATTGTACCTTTTTCCGTGCCGATCGTGTTTATTTTGTCTTGGATTTCTAGAGATTCTAATTATTTCTTACTTTTCAAAATCGCGCTTTCAAACTTTATTTTAGAATTAATTTCTTAAGGAAATAATTTTTAAAAGAAATAAATTTAAATATTTATAATGAAATGTATTGTTGAGATGATTTATTAAATTTTTAGCAATGTTATTTTTCAAAAAGAAAAAAAAAATATAACAACCTTCATTTTTTTTTCTTTGATTTAATCTGAATCAGAAATTTCACTAAGCTGAATCGATTGTAAATTCGCAACAGAACTGAGCGTACAATAGATGCAAGTACTTGATAGAGATCTTTTAATTTGAAGCTACTCACTTGTGATAAATAATGTTGCTTGTAAAAATGTTCATTTGAGATCATCTTCGCCTAAGGTTTCCATCTACCAGCAGTTTTGAGCTCGTGAACATAATGTTAATTTTATAAAGTATATAATTTCCTTCTCAAAATTAAACTATTTTAATGCATTAAAAATATCCGAAAAAAAATAATGTTGATTTCTGAAAAATAAAGCTCTTTCTTCTATTTTTGAAAATATTTTCTAATATTTATTTAAAAATCTGAAACCCAAAACCAATTGTTAGGATTGCCGTTAAAATATTTTCAAAAATCAGAAAAAAATTCATTTTGTTTTGTTTTAAATAAATGCAATTAGTCTAAATATGAGAAGAAATGTGAAAGTTTTATAGAATTAACACTAAATTTACGATATAAAACTGATTGCTGGTTCAGAGCATTAAGCCTAGAGCCGAAAATGGATTTCCATTCTGTTAACATTTTTTTTCAGATGGAAAAATACTCTATCCTACTTACTGCAAAATCCTGAAAAAATGGCTCCCTCATATATTCTGTAAAATATTTTTAAAACTACGAGAGGGCTTATAATCAAAATTATTGATGTGGTTAAATCTCGAGAATATTTTGTTTTAACTGAAAGTTTATTAATTATTAAAGAAAAAAATTAAATGCTAGAAATAATATACGAAAAAATTACATTAATGAACAAGAGAACATAAATACGGGGGGAGTTCTTTTCTTTTTTCTTTCTTTCCTTTTTTTTTTCCTTCAAAATTTTGGTTTTTATATTTTTTGAATAACTATATCCTTTTTGATATTTTGTTGCATTTTTCGATTTGTTTTTCATTCAATTCAATTTCTTTTGAATTTTACGTAATTTTTCCTTTATACATAAAATTTCAATAATATATTTTCATTCACTTTTCTGTTTGCAATTTTATCAGTCTATTTTATGGTTTGGTTTATGTTTCTTCCTCATGTAAAGTCCGATTTAGATGGATCAGATAGATTTAAATTTTATTAGTATGATCTGCATAGATAAAAAAAAAAAAAAAAAAAAAACCTTTTTTTTTTTTTTTTAAAAATTTTGAAGAAAGGTTTTCCATTCCACATGGCTGGTTACAATTGCAGTCGAGGGTGGAACTGAAATTGCTTTAACAACAACAAAATTAATTCAATGTTATATCAGGACATACTGGAGACAGTTTGTGGCCGGTTTCTCCTCGAATTACATCCGGCGATTGGACATTTCAACAAGACAATGCATCTTTCGGGCTCCACAAATACCTGGATGAAAAAGTGAACGAGTTAAAAACACTACTTTAATGGTCATCTCGGTGCCCCGGCCAGAATCTAATGGAAACTTTTGAAATATTTACTAGAGTAAGCAACAATGCAGCAGTAAGTTTGATTTCAAAGAAGTAGTTACAAATCGCTATTACAGCATTAACCTTGGTTCTATCCGATCCTTGTCTGGCAGTGAAGCGACTATTAATACGCGTAATAGGGGGGAAATGGTTCCTACGTCACTTACTATCATATTGACTCAGTGATTTTTTTCCAACTTCAACAAGACTGTAATTTCTCTAACTTTTTTTTTTATAAAACTTTACATGATGTGACTAAACATCAATGCATTTTTGATGCGATTTCATTACATCATAAAGTATATTTACATTTCATGAAAACATGATATGCATTTCTCGTCTTACGTTATCTCTTACAGCGTTGTTAAACTTTTTTTTCCAGGACTGTAGATAGGCAGTGCAAAAAAATTATATGTGTAAGAAAGTGAAAAGGGGAATAGGGTCAACTATATTATTCTCCTTTTTTTTTATAGTATTATTGGGGGATTTTTTCTAAAAAGTCTATGAGTATGACGTTCTTCGCTTCGCAAAATATTTTTTTGCCAAATGAGATCGTCTTCCCCTCCTTTGGAGCGAAATTGACCAGATGGAAACCCTCACTTTCATTGTTGCTTCATTTCCATTGTATAAATTCAGCTGTCATCGACGTTAATAAGTCAAAGCAAAATGGTGACGCTTACTCGTCGCAGTATCAATGAAATCTTAATTAGGAAGCAAATGGCTGCCAAATAAAAACTAACTGATGACCAGTGTCAGATTTGTTTCGATGCCATTTAACAGATGGCAGCACACGATGGTAACACCATCTTATCTTAGAAACGCCCCCTGTTGTCAAAAACATGTACATTTGAATCAAAGTACAAGAAAATCTTTCAAGGGAATGCAGGGACGTCGCTGCTACAAACAGCCATTTTCGAGTGTTTTTAAGATTTTCTTCGCATGATATTAAATAGTAGAATTAAAACTAGGAACCTTTCTATTGAAGAAAAATTATCAAACATTTACATTACCTATTTTTTGGCCACTAAGTGAACTGGATTAATTAGAAAAGAATGTCCTAATTAGAAAAGAATGTTTTCTTGTGTTTATGCATAGAAGTTTTAATTGTTTTCTCAACTCCCGAACCATTTTTTTTTCAGTTGGTGTTGCTCCAAAACATCTTTCTGTTGCTCCGTATCCACATTGTTTTGCGTAATTTATTACATCTAATTTGCGACCCATTTTACATTAAAGTCTATTTCTGTTTTATACTTAATTTCTTCTGATTTTAGTATAAAAATTTAACGTTTTATAAAAAATAATTCAGACTTACTTACACACTAATAATTTTGTTGGAAACAAGGTAATGAAATTTAATAATTGTCTTTCTGCGATGCTCCACCATTGGGATTACCTTACATGCCTACTTAATTGGTGCATTGTACTACTTGTATTAACATATTGTGTAATTAAACTTTTCTAATAGTATTTTATGTTCATATACGTTAATAGTTCTGTTAGTACATTTTAATGGTATCTTCTGGCCATAAGATGCACTATTAGCTTGAATTGATTTTCCTCTGCAATAAAGTATGTATTATGGCTCTGAAAAATAAGATACATACTGACTTTATCTATAAAATAACACATGGATCAATAAGTCCCGAGCCAGTGGGGTGGTTTGGAGACCATTTTTTTTTTGCGATTTCCTCCTTCAAACGCACCAGCAAGTCAAAAAAATAATCACGGTGGATCGATTTACCTTTTTCGAGGTAGTCAATGAAAATCACGCCATGCGTATCCCAAAAAACTGACGCCATGACTTTGCCAGCTGACTGCTGCGTTTTCGGACACGGCTGCTTGCTGTGCGCTACACGATGACTGCCGCTTCGACTCTGGAGTGTAGTGATATCCATTGCCCATGGTCACGTAACGACGCAGAAATCTTTTTGTTGCGAGTAAATGAAGATAAACAGCTTTCTGAATCATCGACTCGTTAACGCATCGAAAGCAATCGGCAACCTACTTGAAAACCTTTTCACTTCACTAAAACCTTTTCACTCTTCACTTCAAAACCTTTCAGTAAATACACTCCATATGATATCTGTGTCATCTCAGCAACTTCACTGAGCTTCAATTTCTTCCGATCTTCATTATAATTCTCTGTCACCACCACATTTTCCGTGTAACGCTCACAGGTTCAATTCGAGCACCAGTGTCATTTGTACGACCCTGTTTAAACTCGGCAAACCACCGACAAATCGTTGCTTTGATGACAAGAGTCCGGGCAATTTTTCAATCCATTACAGCTCTGCTTGCAATTTTACCCATTAAAAACAATGTTTTGTCAGAACACGAAACTCGGTTTTTCATTTTAAACAAACTACAAAACGACTTTACCCAACCTCGATAACTCAGCTGCTGGTCCGATCGACTTAAATTTTGACACGTTTCAAGCTAGTGCCTAGAAAGATCTGGCTTACTACAGCGCCATCTGTTGTCCTGGAACTTCTATTGATCCACATATCAATATACTTTTATGCTATTGTCAATTAGAAATAATGATTTGTTTTCCTATTTGCATGTTCTGTTTAATATTTTTGCAGTATTATTCCTAAAAGAACTTTTACATTTGTAAAGGATAAAATTATATTTTATGAAATATTTCCAAAATTTTAAGAACGTGTTGTAGATTAAATAGTATATGCCTTATAACCATATTAACTCGATAAATGTTTTAAGATATTTTTCATTTGAAATGTTTCAAGATTTAATCTTTGCTTTTGATATTAAGTTAAGACGACCTTTAAAGGATTTCTCAAGAAATACTGTATCAAAATTGAGTTATTAAAACATTTTCTGTCCTGAATTGAATAAAAGAATGAAAAATTGCACCATGCAGCATATTCTTGCCTGTTTCACATCATACTTGATGTTTTATAGTGACGCTGAAATCGTCCTGCACACAAATTTGTCTTCATTTCAGTTTAAATTCAAAGAAACCACAACTAAATGTTTTGCTTTCAGCAAACACAGAAAGAGCTGGAGGGGGATGATGGGACTTAAATACACAAGGAACTTGGTTCGATAACTGGAGAGAAATATGTATGAACATATGAATTTTCTTGTTATTAGTTTGTTGTTTCAATTTTATGTATGGCGCATATATTTTCAAAGACTAGATGCACCTATTTAGTCACACAACATGCTTCAAGTGAAATAATTCACTAATTCAAAGTAACATTTGATAGAGTCAAGTTTATAAGCGTCAGAATGATATAGAACATGACAACCTTAGAAATGACAAATATGTCGTTTGATAGTTGTTATGGTGTGATGGGAACAATTGTTCTTAAGTATTAGAATGACGAAATATTACTTCAGCAGAGTTGGTGTTAAAGAATATGTGATTTCTGAAATCTTTAAGTAGCAAGTTGAGGCATATGTCGAAATTACGTAGAGGATTACTGTATGACCTATAGAATGGCTGAATATCGCTTTGGCTGCACCGGATAATGGTTTAATTTTAGTATGTGGAACTTAGCGCGATAACCTTGAAATACCTTGTTAAAATTAAGTAATAATATTTGTTTTAAATTAACAATTTAAAATAGAAAATTAGTTCATCAAGTTGTGTAATGATGAACATTATTTCAGATTATGTATTTTTAAATCGATCTTCAGCGTTATTTAGAATGGGCCTTTGTTTGTTACCAGAATAATTATTTACTTTGGTGTCTGATGTGAGACGAGGTTATGGTAGAACATAAACATCTGGCATAATAATTAAATACAGGTGTAAATTTGTAATGCTTGGGTCGGAGCACTTTTTCTTTCTGAAATCTTTATAGAGTATTCTAGTGGGGTGACCACTAATAAGCACATTTTTGCACTTTTTATTGATGGTTAGCTGACATTTGTAGTTTATGTGGTGCAGTTAAATAAACATATAAGTACTGACAGTTGAACTCGTAGTGACAACTACATTCCCATATAAAAATCCCACCACAAATAAATGTAATATCCAAACTAAGCCAAAAGTAGTTTAAAAACAAACTAATTAATAAAGAATGCAGGCCAAGTTTCTAATGGAACTTTCAAAACAATTTGGACATAAATCGACTATGTCCTGCATCTAAACTGTTTCTTTTCATGATTTTATCTCCAAAATTTTGAATGTATACATAATACATATGTATGTAGAGAAACATATATATATATATATATGTATATATAATGATAGTTTTCACTAGACCTTTATTTTATAAATTGATTATATGCTTATATTACATCTCTAGAGGAGAGCTATTCCTGATAGCTGAATGTGACATTTTAAACATATAGTCTATGCATAAGGGCTGACTTTCAGGATTCTGGAAATTTTAAGATCTTCAATCAAAACAAATCCACCACACATTTCAGATTTAAAGGCAGCGAAGTAAGTGGTCTAGTTGTATGATCTATTAAAACATTTCTAAGTAGTATATTTATAGACATATTATTTTATTCACTAGATTCCAAATAATTTTAACAACTAAAATTCCGGTTTGTGTTCCATTGAAATGATTTCTGTTCATGATTGTATTCATTATAAGATTCTTATTAAATATCTAGCATTTTGGAAGTATACCAACTAGGTATTATTACCTTTTCAAATTTTATTTGCAATAGTGTATAATATTAGACACTTGATTTTAAAACTTTCCTTGAATCTATTGCAATATACCTTCTCCTGATCACATGTCATGATCTTAAGCTCGGCTTTTGTCTTTGGGATTTGAATTGACTTGTAAAACTTGATTAGGGAATGTTGTTTTAAAGTTTAAATCTTAACCAAAAGATTTTAATTCAGTTAGATTTGTTTAAATTTTTAAAATTTTAATTGGATAGTTTTTAATTGAAGGCTTTTTGGGATACTTAATTGATATTTTAATAGGAAATTTTAATGGATGGTTTTAATTGAGAAGTTCTAGAACGTTATTTGATTGAAAATATTATTTCAACGTTTTGTCCCGACTGCCTTTATTATTTTTCTGTTTTTAATTTACGACTGAGTGATCCAATTTCGCCCAACGATAATACTGGGAGGGGTTAGTACCACAAACATGTTTAACCTCCCACAATTCAGTCCCCAGTCTAAATGTGCATACGGAGCCATTCAAATTATTCATTGAATAAATTCGAATCAATTTTTATTCATTTATTTATATAAATTATAAATGTTTTCTTTGCTGATTTTATTATTTCAAATGTTTTCTTTTCGATTGCTTGATTTCATACACACATATATTATTTATCATCTGTAGGTGCTGAACTTTTGAGGTAAGAAACTAGAAGATTCGACATATTGCGTTTTGGCTTGATGGACCTTGGTTCCTACTATCAACCGACTATCAGCACTATGATTCTGATGATTACTACTACCACATGCACAGCTATGTCAAACAACTAACAGAGATTGTTGTGAAACTTAAAAAGGGTTTATTTTCTTTCTTTCCTTCTCTTTTTCCGTTTTCAGTTTGTAGCATAAAGAGAATTCCAAACACATAGGGCAAACAAATGAAAATTACCTTATGTACCATCGTATCATTTTACGTGGTAAAGATTACCAGTGACGTAGTCAAAAATACATTAACAATTTTAACACTGACAAGTATCCTGATAAGATAGTCATTTGTATTTTTATATCATACATAATACTGTGGACTGCTCAAGGGGTTGTTTATGTATTAAGAGAAATAATGAAGGTTCCTACCATCATTAATACAAAGGACGGGATAGATATTAAACTGTTATAAAAGTAATTGTCCATGAATGTGTTAAAACGAGAAAATAGATGAAGATTCTTAATTTTTCCATCATTAACACTGAAAACTTTGGATGCAAGATTAACATTTGAACTTTGGTTTTAATTGCTCATGGTATAATTTAAAATCTTTAAGCATAAAAATTATGAAGCACATGCAATGTGAGTAAACTCAGAATATGTATTTGAGATGCACTGACTCAACACGTCAACTGCGAAAAGTAATTTAAGTTTTCAAATCAAAATTATATTTTATAGTTTATCTCTGAATTGAAACAAGAGCAATACGTAACTGAACGAAGCAACAT
>BMAW01023481.1:0-13079 GCA_019974015.1 Nephila pilipes | reverse complement strand
TCATTACACTTCGATTCAGTTACATGCCCCACTCAATCTATCAGGAGTGGTCTTTTCTAGGTTTTTCGGTCTTCTTTTACACAGATAGTGAATAGGTCTCTTGATTCTGTCCTCCATGTGGATATTTCGTGTATAGTCACTTATGCCATGAGTGTTTGTTATTACATTATAAATTGATTGCAGCGTGCCTGGCTACTTCCATCGTGATGACTTTGAAGCCATTGGCTACTGCTGTCGAGAGATATTTACAAAACTCTCTATTTCCTGCAATCCTGGTGTGGAGACTTCATTTCACCTGCTGTTGGCTCTCGTAATTATGTGAGAATCCCATATTTAAAAGAATCATATGTTTCTTTTATAATGGATATACTTATAATAATTCCTACATTTACGGACTTATACATCACTTTCATAAATCAACCACTATACAATTTCTCTTGGCAATTTTAAATTGGAACAAATGTCTCATTTAAGATATCTTAATAGTTCTCAAATAAAATTTACACTACATTAGTCTGGGAGGTGGGATCATCTAAAGTGAACATTTCACTAAAAATGGTCATATTGCCGACCTCAGCATGAGTTGCAAGAATCTTGCATGTTCTGGATTAAATCAATGAGACTAGGGCATAGTAGTACCCAACAGTGATGGATTTCTCAGATTTTAACTGAGCAGGTGTACTCAGGTAATGGCATTAAGGTTGATATTCTCAGCCAAACTCAACATACTCACATGAGACCAGTGATTTTACCAGCCAACAGTCCTTATTAATTAAACAAATTGTAAACAGATCACAAAGATATAGTTTTTCTTATGTTAACATAGCCAGTTCAGCTTTAAACAACAAGTTAGAGAATAATTCACATTTATTGATACTTCTCTAACTGACAGCTCTGCGATTTTGGCTAACAACCTAATCCCCCAAACCATTGATGGTACACTTCACAATGGCTCATGAAGTAGTGATTATTTAAATATGAACTGCCATGTATCATCTTAGCAGGTTTTGAAACACATCCATAATCCTTGTGGCTCAGTGTTTAGAGTTGTGATCCTTCTGTCATGCTTGTTAGTATCCAAGTTACAGCAATTTTCAGATACCTCAAAGTTTATTTTTAAATATTTGTCTTAATATAGATAAATCTAAAACGTGTAGATTTTTACCTCTATCGATTTTTCTGGATCCACCGTCTGAACTGCATTCATTTACGATTTTCTAATTAGATTTAGTCCTCAGCCACTTAACCTCAAGTAGAAACTATTCAAAACAAAAATGTGAGGGATGTAAAATAGAAAAGTTTGTGCATAGCAGTTTTCGTTCCCATCCATAAGCCTCCTAGATACAGGAAGGGGCCACGTTTCACAAATACCACCACGACACAATCCGAGAGAACAGCTGAAAAAATCGATGATTCTCTATAGTGATTACTATAGGTACAACGCTGATGTTTTAGCAGAATAACTCGTGCTGTTCCAGCATATTTATCGGTTATTATTTCGACCTGAAATTGTAAAACCTTTTTATAAAAGTTAGCATAGTACAGACATAATTTTAGTAAAGCAATGACATCTCGTAAAATGTCGAGTTTCAATTTATTTTCTGAGAGTAAACTTTCTAAAAGTTTTTTATCAAGTCTAGCATCCATCTTTCAAGGAAATTTTCAAAATTTTAACATTCTTTCTCACCTATCCTCCGAAGATTTTGTTTTAGTTCTGTCAATAATAGTTTATCCAAACTTGAAAAAACATTACTTTCATTGTGTTCTATATCTCAGTGGAATCCACGGTATGACATAAGACACCCCAGGAACCTAAATACTCATATCCGTTTCGAACTCAAGCACAGATCGATGATGATCATGTAATTAATTTGAAACTCTTGCTTCATCGGCAGCTTAGTGGATTCGTCTTCCATTTGGAAGAGGAAAAATACCTACTTCTTACTGATGCGTAATGGATGTTACTTAATTGACTTTTCTAGGTAATATAGCTGGCAATTATCATTTTGCATTATATCATTTAGTTATGATGGTAGGGTTTCTCAGTCTTGGAAAAGCGAAGTCTAGGATTTCCCTGTTTACAGTATGGCGGGGTTAATTTCTGACAGATTAATGATTCTGGAAAAGTTGATTCAGTATTGCAGCATTGCTGTCTTGAATGATGGATCGGAAATAGAATTAATCTCTACCTCGAGCCAATGGATAGTAGGAAAGATAGAAGATTCTAAGAGTGTGAATTTTATGAGATTATTACCCGAAGTCTAAGTTGAATTGTCAATCACACATATATACATATATATATATCATATATATATCATCGTATATTAGATATATAAATAAGTTACTTTATCTCTTTATTTTCTTTTAATTATGTTTCTGAAGTTGATAAGCCTTAGAAGAACTTTAAACGTGTTTTAAAGAAGATTTGAACAACTTGAGCAATGACTCGTATCTAAACGGAGAAAAAATATAACTTTCTGGATTTCTTTTTTTTTTTTTTTATCCCTTTTCCTGTTCCTTTTTTTCCCGGTATTAAAAGTTACGTTTGCTCGACATTTTTCCAAATTAAAAGATTAAGCAAAAAAAAATAATAATAGATTCATAATATAATTAATTGACCACAAAAAATGAATATTTTTCGATACTAAATATTATTTGTTTTCTTTTTGGATTCTAACTTTCCAGAAAAGCATATAACTATTAGCAATAAGATGTTAAAATGTTAAATTCTGAGTGCAATTCAATGGATATTTTGTGGATCTAACCACTTGTATCGCATTTTTAAGAAATATTTGAGTAATTTCTCGTATCTAAAACATAAAATAAATACGCTCTGATGTTGATTTCTTATTATTATTAAATATCTGCCAATATTAGAAGGTTAAACAAAAAGCTAATTATTGGTACAATTAATTAAATACAAAAAATGCTTAATGAATATAATGGATTCCAATGGCCCAGAATAGTGTAACTATTCTCGAATCTCAGAATCTATGAAATAATAAGCATCTCATTAGTAATGAGATGTTAAAATTTGGGTAAAATTAAATGAATTTTTTTGTAGTTGTAACCAAATATATTTTGAAATAAATTTTCTCTAAGTTCTCATTTTCGAAACTGGTTTTATGATACATGTTTTCAAAAAAAAAAATCCTTCTAATTTGATTTGAGCGTAAAAATGTTTGATCCCTTAGGCGTTTCCATTAAATAATGAAAAGCAGTTAAAGTGGTTATTATTAATAAAAAATTATTTCAAAAATATCCCAAGTTTTCACGAAAGAAATTATCACAATTAATTTTACTATTAAGTTTAGGTACTTTGCAATTTCTTGACATAGTCTGTAATTCTTGTATATAATTTTCGTGGAACTCAGATTCCCTTAAATGATAAATATAGCAATGATAATTTTCCAATACAAATTTTCTAATATTAAATAGTACACCAAAAGCATTAATTAAGAAATATATTTTAAGAGACATATTTCGCACTAGAGAGGCTTGTACTGGTAATTAATTGGAGGTGTCATTAATATCATTTTTGTGGCGAATTTTTCTTCTTTGATTTCTTTCAAAATACTCAGAACATCATTTTATATCTTAAAGTTCTCATTCTTTTACTGTTTAACTATTGATCTTTAACAAATTTATGCAATTGTCTCTTTCCAAGGATAACTTTTTTCCTTTACCACAACTTTAGAAAGATTCATTTTATTTACTGAACATTCCCTTCATTAGAGAACTCTTGGCGATTGAAAATAGGGAAATTTTAGTTTATAACTCGCTTGAAAATATTTTACACCATGGACTATGAGATTTAGTTTAATTTAAAGTATAACATTAAATTAAATGTTATACTTTAATACCATTATTTCACATATTAATCTTTAATGGTACGGAATCTGGAACCTGAGAATACATTTTTAAAAAAAAATAATAGAAATCTCTTTGGAACTAAATCTGGGTAATAGGCGACAGATTTCGTATTTTTGATCCATAATCAAGTGACGCGCAAGAAAAGGGACAGTTGATACCTCATTTCTCTAATTTCCATAGCCTCTCACTCCGGACTTCTGAGACGCAATTCAATTCTTCACTATGGTCTTGGGAGAAACCAGGTCACGAATTCACAATTCGATTTGAATGTCACGACATAAGGAGTTTCTGATCACGACCCCCGTGTTGCTGCAGCTCTCACCTCGAGGTAGAGTTTGTTTGATTAATTTGAGTCCCTCTAGAAGCAACCCGAGAACTACTGGTGACGAACTTCGTAATTTAGTAAAAAGGAGGACACCTGAAATGACATTCTTCAGACCAATTCCAAACAAGTAAAAGCTATAAGGGACTGAATTATACAGAAATGAGATGTTAGTTTTACATACATAAATAGGATGGTTGACGAGCGTCATCGAGTCATCACTGTTGCTCAGAATGTAGGAAAAAGTGTGAATGAAAAGTTCAACAGATGGCGCCCCTCGGCGAGAAGAAGTAGTTGGAATTAATGAATGAAGAAAAATAGATTAGAGGAGTACCCGTAATACCATTCAGTATCAATACAATGTGAGTTAGATGTAACCAATATGAAATACAAATGGAAATGCTATAATCCTTACGAGAAGTGAAGTATTATTAGACAAATAATGAGAATCTCTATGGAGGTTTTAAGGGAAGAGACCATTTGGTTGTCTCGTAGGCGAAATTGAGTTTTGAATGAGGATTGGTAAAAATAGTTTGAGCTCTGATAATTTCATTATTAAATGATTTAAGATGGAGGTGAAAACATTTCGCAACAGCTTGGTGATGCAGTTTTCAACGGAATCAATATTTAAGTCGTTATGAATAACTGAGTTTCTGATGTACCAGGGGGAATTTGTCATAATTTTTAGGATCTTATTTTGCATTACTTGCACTTTTTTCATATGGGCGGTTGCGACCGACCCCCAAATGGGGGCGGCATAAGTGATGATTGGGCGAAGAACATGTTTGTACAGCAACATTTTGTTTTTTTAGGGAAAGTGTTAGTTTTGTCTTCCCTTATTGTATTTTATAGTATGAGTATTGCTTATTGGGATTTGTAATCTAGTATTTATGAAATACATAGTGGTATACTACATAAGTACTATGGTAAATTAATAGCACTCTCACGAATTAAAGCACTTATCCCGCATTGTGACAAAAGTCTGGGGTGAATTTTAGTACCTTTCACACCCTCTGACCACAAAAATCTGATCACCCCTGGTTGCCCCTCTTTGGTGCAATCTGATAGAAGAGCTGACATGCTTTTGCTGTTGTAGCTAGACGACAACTGACGCGGTCGTGATTAAATTACGCACATGTGACCACAGACAGGCCAACTCGACACATTCACATGCTGCCGCTACCTATCTTTGTTTAATAAAGTTGTAGAACGAAAAGTGTAAATAATTTTTGTCTTACCCTCGTATTTTATTTTTTATGTAATAGCAAAAATACAATACTTTTAATTTATCTTCGATGTACCGATATTCCTGAACAATATTTCGCTTTTTGTTTTACTACCACCTAATTCAAATAAAGGCAAGTTGAAAGTAAGAATCTAAAGCAGATCAGTAGTCATTAGCTCAAAATAATAAGAAATTGTAAGAAAAGTTAATTTTTTTTTCTTGAACATTAACTTAACAGATACAGTGCAACAGCCCAAGTCAATAAAATTGTTAGCCTCCAGAGGGGCTATTGTTTTAGGTGGATCACTTTTGGTGTACCAGATCACTTTTCAATTTCTTATCGCTTGCTTCAATTTTAATTACATATGGCTCAAATATATTCAATTTAATAATTTATCATTTGCTTTAATTTTAATCACATGTAGCTAATATAATATTTAATTTAATAATTTAACATTTGCGTTAATTTTAATTACATTTTGCTTAAATATATTTAATTTAATAATTTATCGTTTCCTTTAATTTTAATACTGGAAAAGTTTACTATTGTCCATTTCTCGATATTTCATCGTTTACTTTAATTCTTATAATTAATGAAGTAATTTAATAATAATTATAAAAAAAAAAGCGCAACTTGGGTGGCTAGATCTGTTCTTTGCAAAATTTTGCAAAGAACTTTTATGTTTTTTGTTCTCTCCGACAGTGTACTATTTAATGTTAGGCACACCAAACGAGACAGTTTAAACTAATAGCTTTCTAAGTATTGTTTTATTATCGGCTGCTAAATAATTTCATGCTATTAGTGAGGGTAATGGCGCCACGATACAACACGACTTTTAATAGTTCGATGTTGAATGTTGTGGTTCATTATCAGTAATCAAGCTCTATAAAAAAAATTTAAAAACCAAGCATCGATATATTTTTAATAAATTTTTGTTATATGCAGTTATGTTGATTAGGACACACAAAGATATTCCTTGTGGCCACCGAATCTGTGAGGGCTAGTCTTCACTACACCATTGTAAAAAATAGCACTTACAGATTTAACACGAATTAACTCGCTGCGAGACGGTCTATGTAAAAGGATATGCCCAACCCCTGTAAATTCAAAAAAAAAAGTCAAATAACATAAATTTGGATAACTTCAGTATTTTTGATGTAGTACAAGAATTAAAAGACTTGTTCCGAGCGCTTCCTAATCTCCTTGCAACTTGCAAGAAGATGAAAAATACAGAAAATAAACAAGAAAAACTGAATATCTCTGTGCAAGGTATGGCAGAATCCACCCCTTAAATCTCTGACTAAATTTTTATACTTAAATACTCTGATCAAAAAACCTAAATTTTCAAAAAAAATTCCGTAAAATTTTGCCGAAGTCCAGACTACGAAGGCTGGAAACACTCACTGACCAATGAAAAAAAAAATCACGATTCACCCCACCCTCATCCCTGACTACTCCAAGACCCCTCCCAAGTAAACTTTTAACTTCTGACTAAATAGCTCATCCTGATTTTTTTTTTTTTTTTTTTTTTTCCCTTCTTCTTTTTTCGCTTTAACTAAGCTCAGCAATGAAAATGTTTAATTTCCCAAATAATTAATTTTGTTTTGTCATGTTTAATTTTAAAATTCTTAAACTTTTTTTTATTGCACTGGGTACTCGGAATGAAAGTTCTGTTCAAAGCAAACTACAGTGATAGAAGATAAAAGCCGAGCAGGGTTAAGCGCTTTAAAAACACTTCCACTATGAACGCACCAATCTTTCACTTAGAAGCCTATTTTAAGGCTATTGAAGCTTCGTTTGGAACCCAATAGCCTTCGATAAAGACATCTACCACCAAAAAACAGGACAATGTTACGTTTTTAAGGGGACTTGGCACCTTTCAAATGCCGAAAATCGATGAAAATATCGATTTTTCAATTTTTAGCTCAAAATGTACCTTGATACCTCTGGTATAACCGTGCGAAGTTTTGAAACGATCTGATTGAAAAAATAGTACAATTTAGATTAAATATGTTTATTTTATATTAGATATTGAAATTAAGTAGCAAAATAAATTTTACAAAATATTTTAAATTTTCCATTGTACATTTCATATACTTTTACTTTATTTATCTTATATATTTCATTTATTTTTAAATATATTTAATATATGTTTCTTTCAAAGAGCAATCAGATGAAGATTTTCAAATTTTTCACATTTTCGAGCTCAGACAAACTTTTTATAAAAGCTTATATTTTTGTTAAATGCTTTCAAATTGAACTGTATTATGCTTTATTTTAAAAGGTATATATCTGTACATTATGTTGACAAATTATTACAAAAATTAGACATTGTTTTGATTTTTTTTTGCTGATTATTATTCTTTAAATAGCGTTTTCTCAGTTTGGGATTTTTCATGAAAGCATGGTCTTTAAAACTACAAAACTTTAACAGATATTTATTAAACAAATTGAATTTTGGTGTGTTTGTTTGTTATAATATGCTTAGTAAAATTAGGAATCCATTTTTCAATATTTTGAATAGAAAAAATATTATAATAGAAAATGTAGCAGAAATCATGTTTTTTTACCTATTTTCCATAGATGTATGTTTTTTATTTTTTTTTCTCAAAAACTAATTTGCTTATTTCAAAATGGATCTCTAAAGTTGTTACATATATTCTTATGAGCCTGAAAAAAATTTTCGGTGTCAAAATAATGATAGAAGAAGCAATTTTAAAATCGTTGAAATTTTTTTGAAAAATTATTTAATTTTTAAAATTTTTATCCAATCATGCCCTTTTTTTCATGGTAAAATTACTTTGTTTAATAGTAACTGTTAATAATATACACAAAGGATAAGTTTAAACACTTAAATAAAAAAAATGGTCAAAAGGTGCCGAGTCTTCTTAAAGCGACCTGAAAAGAGCAGAACTTAATTTTACAAGTAGAATGAAAATATTTCAATGGGCAAAGAGTTAGGTTGCTGAAACATTGGCATTAATCCTGTGTTGCCATACGATAAATATTAAAACAAAATCTTGCCATGAAACAGAAACGCGAGTTAAGAATAAATGCAAAATGTAATACAGGTTCAAGAATTATTCATACAGACACATTTTTTTTCTGATTCTAAGGAATAAATGCTAGACAGGTTTTTAATTATTAGTATGGCATTACGTAATATCCATTTTGAATTTAAAAGAATAGTGCACCTGAATCATAAATATTACTGAAGAAACCGCACAGTAAAACATTCCGGTTCATACACAAAAAAACTTTTTTCAAAAAAGGAATTTGCGAAATCTAGAAATATGCTTCAGAGAATGTTACATTTGACAAGATCATTAACCTAGATACATTCTAATAGTCGGGAGATAAACACAGTCTGTAATACACTCCACTGTATCAAAATAATTCTCGCCTTTCGATAAGTATTTTGTAAAATAATTACCATTATTCAATAAAAAAAAAATTATCAGTTTAAAAGCTTCGAGAAATCTGTATCAAAACAAAACGATAATTTCTTTTTCAAAATATTTTTAAAAACATTAAACTTATTATGAAATTCTTGAAATATTTTATTGCTTCGTTTATGAGTATTTTATTTTTCCACCTGTTTAACGCATTTTACTTTTTTACTTTGCACATATATTTTATTTTGCGTTTTTATTTACTTTACTTTCATTCTTTTTAAAAATATTTTTAACATATAATAAAACGTGTTTACAAAATCGTAAGCTATTAAGAATCGTAAGCTATTCACAGACGGATCAGAAAAGTAAAAGAAGGGCAAACTTCCAATGTATTCAATTTTTATAACTTTTTAATCACTCTGTTTTTTGTTGCATACAAGTATAACTGTTCTCAAATAAAAGTTTTCAGTGTGATGTATCTTTCATTTCATTGATGCAATAGTAACATCAATTTTAAAAAATCATTAATTATGTTTCTATTAACGTTTGATTAGCTAATCCGGAAATGAGAAACAATTACGCACATTACTGTATTTATAAAATCCTATTATAATAAACTATTTTTACAATGATTCAATTTTGATTTCCGAATGCAAAATTTATGTTTGTGAGACGCTGATTCAATAAACCAGTTTTTACTGCATAGACAGGCTCCTTTGAATCTCTGTATGTCAGACGATATTTTTATGAGCCAATATATATTCGAGATTGCTTTTGATGTTGTTAGTGACTATACTCCAGACAGAGTCAAGCGAAAAATTATACAGAAAAACTCTCTGGAACCTTGACAACCACGAATTTTAAAAAAATCACGCGTGTGCTTGTCTGTGAAGGAGAGGTCATATCCATTCACATTTATGCTAGAACGATTTAATGCAGTTTTGTTCAAAATAAAAACTTTTGTGTCAAACAGGAAAAATAAAAGAAAAATAAAGCAAGAAGGAACGTTCGAGAATTTCGACCTCTTTTAAATTCATTCTTGTACGATAAAAGAAAATGGCAAGAAATTGATGGAATTTGGCATGAGATTTTAAAATGGGACAATCTAACAATAAGTTAAGAAATCAATGCAGCTTGGGTTAATAAATTTTTATAGTAATTGTTTTTATTTCCTGACAAACTGAGTGATTTATTTTAAAGTTTCAAAATAAAACATTTTAAATAGTTGCACATTGAACTTTGTTATAAGTTATAGGTTGAGCTATTTTGCGTGGGTGAATTCTTTTACAAAACGAAAACAACATAAAATTAAATTAACTCGTTTCTAGCATTTTAAACACTCATCAGTCTTTTTTAAAGTTGAAATTGACAGGCATTCAAAGAAAACGGGGAAACTTTTGACGCTAAACCTTTGATGATTTATAAGATTTAGTCACAAAAGTAGAAATATAATTAACCTTTCCCACACATATGACTGAAATATTTATGAAAAAATATAAAAACAGTTTTAAAAAAAAAAGTCTTAATAATCTGATTTATGATTGCAATTAACTGGATAGTCTTCTATCTTACGAAAGCTTTAAAAATAAAACAGAAAAACCAAAATATATAATAGTGCATGTTAATACTTAAAAAAAACTTTGCGATGAATTTACCATTTTTATAATCGTCTTCGGAACGAAAAATACTGATATATTGTAGTAGTCTAAATACACAAAAATAAGTATTATTTTGATATAGTTGAAACAAAAATGTAATTAGTATAGTATTCAAATGTAGGACTTTTTTTAAAAAAACAACATTAAAATTTTTACATGAAAAGAATAACAATAATATATTTTTTTCATACATTTATTCTATTATAATATCAATTATTTTTTATTTAAAAAAAATAAATAAATGGAATGGAATAATTATTTCAGGTGTTGATAAACTACACACTTTTACACCCCCCCCCCCTTTCTTCATTGCATTAAGAAATTTTTTGGCGCGAGTAGTTTTATTCTCTCGGGTATTAAATTTCTCTGCATGACGCAATAAAATATTTGTTCATACGAAATTTTCAAAAATAATGTAATAATGACAGTAATGTCGTTGTATTAATGCATTCAGGAAATTTAACTAATCTATTAGGTTGCTGTAAGCAATATATAAAAAAAATTGATGTGACATCAGAATTTTACAGTAAAAAAAAAAAAAAAAAAACTGTCTTTGCTTTTCTTTAAACATATTGTTTTGCTAGTTTAAACGAAAAGGTTTCCTTATATTACTAAAATTTTCAAAATAAATTTGAATTTTTGTAACGGTACTTAATTTGTTCAATGATGTATCGTGGAATTTAAAACAAATCAATATTTCTTTTCAAAAGTTTTATACCAATCATTTACAATTTGAAAAGGCAAAAGTGACAAAACTTTTGGACTGCGGTGAAACTATTTTTTACATAAAAAAGGAATTATGGTATTAAATATTTTGATTTATATATATATATATATATATATATATATATATATATACACTACGAATCATTAATAAATTTTGTAGAGAATCATCACACTATTTAACTTAAAAACTCATCAGAGAGAAACATTTAACTGTATAAAAAAAAAATTTCCTTGTTCTTTAAAGTGTGAGGGTAAGGAAAATTTTTTGACTCTTTTATCATAAAGGTGCATTATATATATATATAGTTACGGAAAATTTCTTCCTGTTCGGGCGTATACGGGGAATGAGGATCAAGTCAAGCGCGGAGGATAACGACAAATGACTCTTTATTCGTAAATTTTCAGGACAACACACGGGTAGTACTATTTGGACAATAACAGATACATACAGCAATTGCACAATTCAATGACACACATACAGGAACAAAACACACATTAAATACAGTCACAGTTATTTCAACAACGTTCAGCTCATTGCTTATTACTCTTCATTGCGGACAACCTCCGCGGTAATATTCTGCACTTCCAGGGCAGGCTCCGGCGATTCCCAGCAGATACACGTTGCTTCTTCGCAAATTCACCCGGCACAGTCAAGTGCCGACAGCGTTCAGTCGATCCCCCGATCGATCTCCTCGACAGAGTCTACAAAGACTGACTCTCAATAACATTTTCGCTAGACTCAGGCCGAATCTTCAGCAGTTTCACTCGGCCACGATTCCCCGATCGGTCTATAAAGCTGATTCCACAGACAATTGATTCCATACATAGACCGATTCTTCCTACTGTAGCTCTTGGCGTATTTAAGCATTTCCTACCAAGTGTGACTTCAGATAGGAAAATTCACGAAAAGTCCGTAACTTTCTTCCCGTTCGGTTTTTCACTTAACTTCCAGCGCCTTCAAGCAATTTCCATTTGTTGCCAAGTTTCTCGCCAAGGTGAGGGGGTCAGTGGTTAAACTCTTTTTTGTAAACTGGTGACATATCTGTAAATCACTCTTTTCCTTTACAAGAGAAGCCCTGCAGGGAAGCATCAACTCATGTTCGTAAAAATCATATATTCGTGCATATATAACACATCAATCAATAACTCCCGAGACTAACATTGAAAACAACATTTTTTTTGCAAATTTTTTTTTTATTCATCAACATAACACCTTTTGTTAATCACCTTTTAGGGTGATACAATCGTTCCAACGCTTTTCCAAATCTTTTTTTTTTTTTTTTTTTTCGCAAGAAATCTTTTTTGTTGCGAGTAAATAGCGATAAACAGCTTTCTGAATCATCGACTCGTTGCTGTTTTTGTTCCATCGAAAGCAATCGTGGCACCCACTTGGAAAAAACCTTTTTCATGCTCAATTTTTCATGAAGGATAGTAAATACACTTCCATATGATATCTGTGTCATCTCAGCAATCTCACGGAGCTTCACTTTACGATCTTTCATTATAATTTTTGTCACTTCACTCACATTTTCCGGTGTAACGGCTTCCACAGGTCTACCCGAGCGTTCCGCGTCATTTGTGTCGGTACGACCACGTTTAAACTCGGCAAACCACCGACAAATCGTTGCTTTTGATGGACAAGAGTCCGGGTAACATTTTTCAATCCATTGTTTCGCTTGCACGGTGTTTTTACCCATTAAAAAACAATGTTTTATCAGAACACGAAACTCGGTTTTTTCCATTTTTTAAACAAACTACAAAACGACTTTACTCCAACCTCGATAACTCAGCTGTTTCTGGTCCGATCGACTTAAAATTTTGACACGTTTCAAGCAAAGGTTAGTACTCTAGAAAGACCTGGTTACTGGTTTACTACGAG
>BMAW01023480.1:0-58689 GCA_019974015.1 Nephila pilipes | reverse complement strand
AGTGTGGTTCCGGTTACGTATTATTGCTTTACTAACATTAAATATGTTTCCTTAAATTCTTTATAAAATTATCTTCTCTAATAGAATACTAGAATATTTAGAAAATACTCCTAAAGTGCATTAACTCCAAAGGCTTCGAAACTATATTTAACTAAAATTTAAAATCTTTCAACTTAAATTCTTACAAATCAGAAAACCTCAATAAATTTAGCACCGCCCCTAGCTTATTAGGACCACTCATTGCCCGGCCAATCAGATGCACATGCTCTCGTCTAACCAGAGCAGGCACTTCACCTCATCAGAATCCTATCTCCACAGCATTAAATTAACATTAGTGTTAACCAATTATCAATTAGCACCACATTAAACAATCAATGGGGTCACCTCCCCCAGCCTCCAGGGTAGCTACTTTTAGCCAATCTGTGATTCTCTACTCATTCTGTAAGGCTGTAAACCGTTCTCTAAATTACTTACTATTAGGAAATCAAGAACCCTGTGATTCCACATACTTCCAGAAATTTGTCTCGAAATTAATTACAAGTATTTCAGCCAATAAACGTCAAGTCTGTAATTTATTTTTCTAATTTTAGTTTTATTTAAAAACCATGACTTTAAATTTTCAGGTAAATCTAAACTTTAATGCATTGCTCGTCTTAACATTTAATGTACTTTTTAATTTAAATTCTCTATTATTGATTTAATTTCCAGGGCAGTGAAGATCGGGGTCAGTTCCACCAATTACTTTCCTACTTTAGATCGGGGATAAAAGCCGAAAGATTATGCTTGAAAATATTCCTTAAGCGGTAAGCAGGAGGTGTATCTACTGAGGCAGCAGTATCAATTGGCCATGAGAAATCTCTCTGGAGCTTATTCACGCCATCGTTGCCGAAATCAGAAAAGAGAGAGGAATAATCGAACATTCTGAAGATAGTTCTACAATGCGGAAGTTTTTTTTTTTTTTTTTTTTTTTTTGAGTGAAGATGAATAATATACATAAAACCTGATAACAAAAGGGGCGCCATAAACACAGTTCTGAGATTAGAAAGTAAACTTGATTTATGTCTAATGATTAAATATAGAAAATTCCTTTTGCATTCTTTGATAAAAGTCCAATTTTCTTAACTGAATGAGAGGCGCTAGGCTACTTGCGATATTCCCTTCACTAACCTCAGGGAACTTTTTGGTAACCAGAATTGCATGAAATCACAATTTTTTCCTAACCAAAAGGAAACGTAATTAGGTAAATTACGAGGGCGGCTCATAAAGTACTTGAATTTGAAGACAGATGGCATCAATAAGGTAAATCATTGTTACCATTGGGTGCTGCCATCTGTTAAATGGAGCCTAAACAAATTTGACACTGATTCATAAATTAGATTTGATTTGGTAATAATTTGCTGAATCAAAATTTGATTGCTCCCGCATCGAGTTGTTGACATCCTTTTGCGTCGCAGTCGGTGAGACCTGGATTCATGAGTATACATTCGAAATCAAGAAAATATCGAAACGTTGAGTAGCTTCCGGTGAATATTTTCCATAAAAGGTAAAGATCGTCTCATCAGCCGGAAAAGTTACGACGAAGAATTTTCGAGGGGAAGGGTGTCATGATGACGAATATGAGTAACTGGGACTCAAACGGCTATCTATTGAATCATGATGCTTATTAAAAACAAACCATTTTCGATTATAAGAGCAACATCTCTTGGAATTTCTTTAGACTTACAAAACGATCTTCGTAAATGAAGATAAGAAGTGTAGTGAATTGAATTAGACATAGTAATATATAAGTGAAATAGAATTGCAAAAAAAGAGAAGGGAGATAAATGATCACTACAAGCTTATAGATATTTGTAAATTAGATTTAATTACGACTGGACAGTCATGAGTTCCCAACCATGACCGCTTGGCTACCATGGTCGAAAATTGTATAAATTATTCAAAAGAAAGTATGTAACATTATCATCAGATTGATTATTCCATTCCCCCTTTAATTAGCATGTTTTACATGTGTTTTTATCTTGTATTAAGTTAGCAAATATTATTGATACTAATACAAATTAATAGCATTTCAGAGTTCGAAAATTCGAGCCCTATTTTATTTAAAAAGAGTGGGATTTGTTTTGCAATTAATTTAGAAAAATGAAATAGATGTCCAATTACAACTCAGTTAAAGGAAACAAAAATAAAATATGTGTCCTAAAATAAAATTGTCGCGTCCATTTCTTACGAATATTGAAAATTGAAGCAGACACAAGTCTCCTCATTAAACATCATAAATAAATGTGTGAGCCTTAATTAAAAATATATTTTTGGAAAAAGAAACGATACTTAAATTCAGAAATTAACTATAGCAGTTTTTTCGCAAAATTTTGCGAAATTGTTTAAATTATTTCGATGTTTAAAATTTGTTTTATTTTTGTTCAAACGAAAAACAAAATAAAATAAACTTTTCAATGTTTTAATTTATCTACAATGATTTTTTCTCGAGTACTGTCATTTAATTAAACAAGAATAAACGGAGAAAACTCCTTAAAACTATTAGCATCGAAAAAAATTGTTTCCGTTCATATTTGTAACATTTTAACAGAAAAAAAAACATAAAGCACCATGAGAAAGTTGCTCTTTTTATTGAAATTAAAATGCGTAAGGATAAATACACGGATAATGTATGAAATGATTAAAAATTCTAAGCTGTAGTACCTATTAATGGCTATCAATTTTTCTAGTGATTGCGAATGTACCCTTAATAATTGTGAGTATATCTACTGTTTTGCTACCAATAATTCGCTAACATTTTCGAACAAAACCGGTTTACTGATAAAATACCAGAAATTCATCAAACTATAAATGTAAAATGAAAATTCATAATAATAAGACATTTTATTTGATTCTTGTGACAAGCGCTTAAGAACATAAATTGTATAGCGAGTATAAATAATATAAAAATCAACGATTTTATAACAACTTATAAATAATACTTATACATGAACAATGTTTCGCAGTGAAAACAGTAAAAAGTAAATAAATATGTTATTATTTGTCTACATGTTTTGAAAACTAAGCACTAAAGAAACAGTTGAATCTCCTACAACTGTGTTTTAATTTTTGTATAAAATAATCCCACCGTAGAAAAATCAAATTTACCATCTCCTACAATAAGAGGACTGTTAGATGAAATAGTTAAGCATAATATCAGAGATTTTTTTTTTCTCTAATAGCCACGAATGTGTCAAAAAATAAAAGTATAACATCAATAGCAGGTATCGCGAAAAATGCCAACAGAATAAATCTTATCAATTCTATATTTGCGACAGAATCACTAGTCATATACCAAGCTCTAGATGATTTAACAAAAATTTGTTAATTCTGTCCTACAGCTATTTTCTGCTATCTGCACTAAAAATTGCAACATTAAACCCCAAAAGTCAAAAGTTTTTCATAGAATGGGCAGTAAGATTTACATTGAGGCATATTTTCAGAATGAGGAAATTCTGCTTTGAATTCCAGGACATTTGAAAAGGCGGACTTTCTAGAAAAATCGGTAACCTAGTCCAAAGTATACATTGGCTGAATTGCCTCAGAAAACATCAATAACAATATTGTCAGTGATAGATTGAAAAGAACCAATAAAAACTTTTATTCGAGCAAATATTTTGAAATTTTAGAAAATATCTCAACCACAGACATAATACCCAATTAGACAAAGAACAGAATACAGGAAATACTAAGCACTCGAATCGTCAGCAAAACGATCTTAACTCCCAAACTTTTGCACAAAATCAATTTAAATGATAATATTCAGTATAGTACCTGTGACATTATTATCGGTTTGGGATACATCCTTTAGACGTTATAAATACGCGTCCCACAGAAATCACCTCTGGAATATACTCGACATTACTTTCAAAGCATGATTGGAGAGAATAGTAGCTAATAAACAATTATTCAGAACATTTTTGCTGCAGATGAAATATTTATTAAATTAAAAGAATATTTTAAAGGGTATATATAATAGCCTTTGTGCTGCCTATATCCCATAAAGCCAATCAATCAGTCTCCTTCAGATTCCACGTTTAATGGTTTAATAATTATAATCAAACGCACACTATTTGAATACAGTCGTATTTCTATTTTATACTTCCCGTTTGGAAATACTACAGTTTTTTTTTTAACGATTTCATTAATATTTTTCTGTGCCATAGGCCGGTAATTATGCAATACCGTCTGTTTTCCTTTTGATCAAGCAGTTAAGTTCCTATTTCACGAAAACGTCAATGCGGGCCTCGAAGAAATTGTATGCACTGAATTACTGGAATCAGTAACATTTATTATTTCTGTTTCAACCTAGCTTACCGTTGTACACGTATCGTTTTTAATGCGCCACTGTATACGTTAAATCAATTCAATGATTTTACTTTTATTATAGTTTTATTTTCTTTGCAGCGAAACTATCATGTGCGCGAGCTCGTTGTCGACGTTGTTTCCGTACAGACCCACCGTGCAGCATGCCTGATACACGTTAAATCTGTCGAAACTCAGTGTCCTCATGTGGAGTAGTGTAGAAATTTGGAGAGTAAAATATCACCTCATGTGTCGTTTTCATCATTTGATCGAAGCTTGAAATTACGAAGCCCGACACCCTCGGGATGCAATTAAATGTTACCTTCATTTACATAACTAAAGGTAATGTTTGTATGTGTGTACATTAAGGTGACCAGACGTCCCGCTTTTAGCGGGGCACTCCCGGTTTTCAACAATTTATCCCGCCTCCCGCGGGGTCTTAAGGAAGTTCCAATTTTTAGAAATAATGCACGACAAGTTAGGAAATGGCGGGAGAACGGGAAGGGAATATATGGTTTTCGGCTTCCATGTAGCTCTTTCACCAGGATATGAGCTTAATATTATTTTATAATGTTAAACTTCAATAATAAAAATAATAGTTGAGAACTGATTATCAGGAACTGCTCATCAAAGTTCGCCTTGATCAGATGCTAGAATACGACCACCACTCTTTGGACTTAATGAACAGTAGCATTTTTTGGCATTGGCAGTGACGAAAGAATTTTGTAGCTGTAAAATGAAGAGAGAACACTTTGTACACTTCAACATATTTTATACTTTTGACGACATGTTCCGCTAGCGATTTACCATCATTTTTAGCATTTTTGTAAAGGAATTACATCTTGTACAAAAATTGGAAAAGGAAGGGAATTTTAGAGAGGAGAAAGGTCAGAGTGTAAGGGGTTTGTAAGTCGTCCACGAAGTAATGCCTTCGCATATTGAGTTTTGTAACTGTCTCTCGTACGATACACATCATTCTGCGTGCTAGTGCTGATTAAGCAAGTAATGTCAACAAATGAACTATTCAGATGATAGATTTAGGTAAGTAATTTATTTAGGTACCAAAGATAGGTATTTTTAGGTACCAAATTTTTAATCAAGACCCCCCCCCCTTTTTTAATGGTGTCCCTCTTTTCGAATAATAAAATCTGGCCACCTTAGTGTATATGTCTATAGACTCAAAAACTACTCGACTGATTTCGCTGAAAATTTCATCTCGTTCTATGCAGTATCAGGAGAGCTTATGGTCTGACAACACACATGCGGCAAGAAACAGCACGAAAAGAGAAAGCCACAGTTCGCGCGAGAATATTTATAGCTAAAGTTGTAGTAAGATTTACTAGGGACGATTTGGTTGGCATTTGGTGGTTAAAAAGAGAAAGAAAGTTAAAGGGAAGATAAAATAAGAAGATTTCATCCCACGCACGCACACACGCATGCAATACACACACACATACACACACATATATATATATATAACACATGGATCAATAACCTGAGACTACTGAAAACATTTTTTTGCAATTTTTTTTTTTTATTCATCAACATAATGACCTTTGTTAATCACCTTAGGGTGATACAATCGTTCCAATGCTTTTTCCAAATCTTTTTTTTTTCCCAAAAAAATATTTTTCTTTTCACAAGAAATCTTACAGGAGTAAATAGCGATAAACAGCTTGAATCATCGAGTTGCTGCTTTTGTTCCATCGAAAGCAATCGCGGCAATCTACTTGAAAAAAAACCTTTTTCATTTCACTTCAAAACCTTTTCAGTAAATACACTTCCATATGATTGCAGGTCATCTCAGCAATCCACGGAGCCACTTTACGATCTTTCATTATAATTTTTGTCACTTCACTCACATTTCCGGTGTAGCCAGTTTCCCCATACAGGTCTATCCGAGCTGTTCCGCGTCATTTGTGTCGGTACGACCACGTTTAAATCCGGCAAACCACCGACAAATCACTGCTAGGCTTTTGATGGACAAGAGTCCATTTTTCATCCATTGTTTCTGCTTGTTAATGGTGTTTCTACTCCATTAAAACAATGTTTTATCAGGAACACGAAACTCGGTTTTTCCATTTTTAAACCATAAACGATTCTTACTCCAGCCCTCGATAACCCAGCTGTTTCTGTCCGACTGACTTCAAAATTTTGACACGTTTCAAGCAGCTAGTACTCTAGAAAGACCTGGCATTGGTTTTACTACGAGCGCTATCTCTTGGGTTAGTCTCGGGAGTTATTGATTGATGTGTTATATATGTATATATATATATATATATATATATATATATATATATCATATGCAGTAGTTTGTGTCTGTCTGTCGTGTGAAAGCATCACAAAAAAGCGGAAATATATCAAACGTACACTTGAAAAAAATATACACCACAATGTATAAATAATTAAGATTAATAAAACTTATTCAATAATTGCATATGTATTATAAGAATTATGAATTAAGATTCAATTATGAGCTGTGAAATATTATGATAATAAGTAAATCTAATAATATAAGATATTTCTTTATAAAATAATTAATCTTTAAAAAATTATAGGTATCAACATTTACGTAATAAAAATTGAATGAATTTTGTATATAGACTAAGCATTTAATTATATAAAATTTAGAAATATATAGTTGAAATATTAAAAATTCTTGAAATTTTTTTAATAATTCTATAATTTTTTACTCCATTTTTTAATTAACAAGTTTCAAATGTGTTTAACTTGTATTTTCTGAAAGCTTCTAATGGTAATCCACATTCAATAGCTAAATTATTAATAAATATATCAAAATCTTATTAATTTTATTCTTAATATAATTGTTATTGTCTAAGATTATGAGTCTAAATCCAGTTCCTTTATAAATAATATTTCTTATTGTATTATCTTTAACAATTTTTCAATCACCAATAATAGCATGCTGGTATTCCTCCTTTATAAAATCTTTACAATCTGTACAGTTTCATTTTCGCTCACTCTGTCTCGATTGTGAATTTTTATGGTATCTATCAATTTTATAAAAAAAAATGAATTGCTGTAGGTGTGGTTAGAATCCTGTAAAATATGCTTAATCTGCTTCTCAGTCCAAAATCTGAGGCAACTAATTTAATTACTTCATATCTTTGTTTTGTAATAATTTTTTTAAAAAAATTCTTTTAATGTTTTCGATTTTCTCATGTTTATTAACTATTTTGTATCATTATTCTCACAATCTAATTATTATCAAGAATTTTTTTTACTCCAACAGTGATTATTCACAATGATTTTGAGATCTATTTAAATAATGGTTTATTTGCAATATACATATATATATATATATATATATATATATAAAGACAAAAATAATAATATTGAAATTCATTATTATCACCATATTTCAGTATTCCGTAGAACTTAATTTTATTTCTCTTTAAACAAAATAAATAAAAAATTTCTCGAGAAACTGAACATAAAGAGTTAATGAATGAAATGTAACACAATTAGTGTCTCGTGTGCAACCAAGCAATTTAGGAAACTGAGAAAGAAGGAAAAAAGCAGGATTGAAACAGGGGAGAAAATGAAATATCTCGCGCAATACAATTTATATTATTTTAATTGAATAAATGAATATCGAATTTCAAATGATTATTTATGTCATGTATACGAGAATAATCAAATTTATGAAAAGCGCTGCATTGGCACACCATTCCTTGTTATATTTGAAATAAATAATTAATTGTCGTTTTATTAAAAATTCCATAATCTTTATATTCTCACTAATTGAGATCAGTATCGAAAAGATGTTGCAAAATATCTAAACTAACGATTTGTCGTACTTTCATACAATATATCAAGACATCCTTTATTCCAAACCGAATAGGTATAAAATATTTATTATTATTATGTAAACAATTTAAAAGTACCGGTGAAATCAATGCAAGATAATCAAAAGCAATTTGATTCTAAAATTCGCAATTAATCAATTAACTGATATATCAGCATTGCAATACACGTATTCTACCCAAGCCGTTTTGAGTACCGATACAAAGCATGAACAAATAAATATAATAAAATTAGATACATAACTAGCTTAAAATTTAATAGATCTGAAGAGCAGTAAAGACTAAATGTCTTTTTCCTCAAAATTTGAAAAAAATGGGCAAATTATAATTTTTTTTTTATTTTCATCAAATTAAAACATATTTTCGCAACTGCAGTACAATTTCTGTCCGAATCCATTAATTACATATGAGTAGAGAGAACAAAAATGTATGTTTTAGTAAATGACAAACTCTAAAATAGCACCAAATTTAGATGTTAGGGGATATTTCAGAAGGCTCAAATCTTAACTATGCTCAAATAAATAGGTCTCTGTACATGAAAATTTAACATTCAAAGCATTAGTATTTTCAGAATATGGTATTAATATTCTGAAACATATTTCTATTTAAATTATTCACATTAATAGAGACAGAAAGCGATGCTAATTTAGAAGGACATTTTTATCTATGATATTCTTCGCATAAATCAAGCCACAATGTGATATTAACGTTAATGTTTTATTTCTGGTTAAACACAATTAATTCTTAGCAGAAGGAAAAAATCGTCACCATTCTAATTCATTTACCAGACCGAAATAGAAGAACATGATCTAAGAACTTTGTTGATTTTCTAAAACATCTTTCATTCTTTGAACTATTAGAAGGAAAGTATATAATGCGAGGATTCAAGATTGAAAAAATATGAGAAAGAAGAAAAATGGTCTGAAAACTTTAAATAAAATTACGCTAACTCTCTTCACGAAAATATACTGAAATTTAGCACATTTTAAGCGTTATATAACTAGTACAAATATGAACTTCCTTTGTGGTGCAGTTCATATTTTCGCAATACAAAAGTCAAATGCAAAAGAAACATTATTCAATAGCTACCACACCTCTCAACTCCAATCATATATAAATAAGTCGAGTTTCTTTCGTACAATGGAAGCGTTATGTAGCTCTTATTTTTATACGATCAGCGAGAACGAAGGTCATGTAGAAGTCATAATAATTTTACGATACGTTTGTTATCACATACTCAGAAGATACCACCATACAGACACCAGTTTGGGAAATGCGTATCAGTTCCACACACTATTTAATTTGCATTGTCTTCTGTTTTGTCTTATTACGAAAATTTTGTACTCATTAAGCATTTAAAGAATAAAAAATGGCGTCGGGTTTCTTTTCTTTCTGCCTCTTGTAATGTATAATAAAGTGTGACTCATGTGAGAGACAATTAAATATTTAAATGCAGATATATTTCCAAGCGTTTTGCGTGCTTAATTAGTAACGAATAACGTAGTTTTTTGTGTTGTATCTCTTCGTGATAAATTCTGCAGATAGTGGTTGAAAGTTGCTGTGATCACTTTTTCTATGAGATTTATTTTTGATCCTTAATTTAGAATCGGAATTACAAGGTTATTGATTCAAGTGAGTCTTATTGGAAGTCTATAACGACGTTTTAATGTTATTGCACGTAGTTTTAAATGGCTGAAGATCTTAATAATTCGTAAAATTTGATCAAAACTGTAATATTATTAGTTTTTTTTTTATCTCACACCACATGTTAGATTTCAGGACTTGTAAAATAAAAAAAAATTAATTTTAAAGCAAATCGTCTCATGATTCAATTTCGAAGAATCAATGATAAAATCCATTGCCAAATGAGTTTATTGGAAAAAGAATTCATATCCATTAAAATATATTACTGGTTTAGTTTTATTTTTATGAAATAAATCTATGAGAACAATTAAAAGAATATAAAAACTAGAAGACATAAAGTATATATATAAATATATTAATTTTAAAGCGTAACATATGTTTCCCCGTACCAAGTAAACAATATTAAAATTTTTAATTTCCCTTCTACTAACCGTGGAGGCTTTCATATGATGTTATTTGACTTGAGAACGTCTTCCAATTAATAAACCGTAACTTATGTAAATTTAGAAATATTGAAATGTAGTGAATAAATTTACCTGATAGCATTTATAAACAGTTTATTGAGAGAAATAGTGGTACAAGTGAGAGATTGAAGTTTAGATCACATCGAAAATATGCAGACGAATAATTTAGCTGAAAAGAAGGATTAGCTGATTCGACGTTTGTGTAAAATAGTCACCCGTGAATGGACGTGTAGTAAGATCCAGGGTAGAAGTTTGGAATTGACTCGGATCCGGATAGGAATAGTCAGATAAGTAATAATTCATGATATTACTCTTTGGAGTCGGACTCGTAGAAGGACCTGATCCACGTATATAATAATTCAGAAATTGAAATTTGAATATTCATGAATCCGAATAAAATAATTTGTCTCTTCTCTGACTTTCTGTTTCTTTGTCTGTTTAATTGAGGCTGAACATTTCACGGGTGAGGGAACAGTCAGTGGTTAGACATACAACAGATGGAATTTGGGAGTTTTAAGACGTCACATCAGGGGCGTAATGAGAAATTTTTCATTCGGGGGGGGGGAGAGGTTATTCCACAAATTTCAGTTTACAGTAATCCTTATGGGAGGTACAACTTTCCAAAATAAATCAAATAGAATTTTAATCAAATTCAATCAATCAATGCAATTTTTAACTAAAAAAACTGCAAATCAGTTCAATGTTCCTTCAAAAATAAATCGAATAGAATTTCTTAATTCAGTGATTCTCAACAGTGTGGAGAGCACTGTTAAGAATCTTACCAGGTATGATAACACTAAAGAGGGGGGGGGAGAGTTCATCGAAAAGAAAATATCATTAAAAAATGATTAGTTTACTGAAATGAAAGCAAAACAAAGGACATAACAAAAATAATAATGTGAAGAAAACAATCAAAAGTTCTATGCAAAGTCTTGCAAAGAATAGACTTAGACACCCAAGGTGCACTTTCTTTTTATAATTATTATTAAACTACTCAATTAAATATTAGAATTAAAGCAAACGATGAAATATCTAGAAATGGACAGTAGTAAACTTTTCAGATATTAAAATTAAAAGAAACGATAAATTATTAAATTGAATATATTTAAGCTAAATGTTACTAAAATTAAAACAAACGATAAATCATTAAATTGATTATATTTAAGCTAAATGTAATTAAAATTGAAACAAACTATAAAAAAATTGAAATATGATCTGGTATGCCAACATTTAACCAGCTAAAACAATAGCCCCTTGTGAAGCTAATAAAATACATATTTATACTGATGTAATATACCTACAAATAAGATTGCAATAGTTGTGCACAGTGTACTTATTAAATAACTTATCAAAATACTAAATTAAAAGCAAGTTTAATTATTAGGGATTCCCTTGGGATCTTGTCATTCAGAGCGAAGTTTTTCGAAGGGAGGTTTAATATTATCGTTGGACACTCTCGGTTCGTTTTCTATATATAGCTAAGTTACCTCAGCTAAATATCAAAAACTTTTTTTTTTCAAAACAACCACCTCATGTTTCGTCTTAAATGTAGCCACTGCAGAAAATCCGGTTTCGCAAAAGTTGGATGTTGAAAAAGGTTATAGTATACCAAAATACTCTTTTTTTTTTCAGAACTTATCACCCACCCCTGCCCAAAATCAAAGAGTGAAGTGATTTATTACTAAATTGCCTTTTGATTTCACCACTTGCCATGAAGTATATGAAGATTTCTTCCTTTTACAGTTGAGAGACCTTCGAGAGTATTTGAAATGGATCCCTAACTAAATTCTAACTAAGTTCTCGTTGGCAAGAAGATACTTCTAAAATTCTTTGCCAGCATGGCTAAATGATTTTCAATTATAACAAAAAACAACTTTCTCACGAGTTGTTCTTCATTTTTTTAACACATTCACTCACATTTGAAAGCAACGCTAGTGGGGTTTTTTTTATAAATATATTTTGCTTTAAATTTCTGCGCTACAGTTCTAATTTTCTACAAAAAGCATTAACTTTATCATTCGAATCCAACATATGGGTATTTGCACCTTGGAGTTGAAGATTCAAGGTATTCAATTTATCGAATATATCGACCAAGTATCAATTTCCTCACAAATAAACCATCTCAAAACTTCTCAACTTCCGATCAGTTTTCTTCTTCTAGAAAAATGGCAATTTCATCTCTTAGTTTCTGCACAGGTTGTAAAATTTTCCTACTTGAAAACCGTCTTATATATTTTGCAATAGGATAGTTACGTTGAACGTACTACACCCATGTATTTTCAAAGTCACGAAAGATAATATTCTTGATTTCAGGAGTCCTATTTTAATATGGTTTATTACGGTTACAAACGTCGTTGGCACAATAGTGAGACAGAAACTCACATCTTTGGAAACCAGACCTTCTCCGTGGTTTATGTCTAAGACACTGAGGGGATTTTAGTTTCGCAAGTACGTATAAACTTTGTAGCCTTCCAGACACTGAACGAGCACAGTTGGTGCATATTCCGACGCAATTTTTTCACTTTATATTTCCTCGTGTATAAAACAATTTAAATAGCAAATAATACGAGTGTTGCTTTGAATTCTATGAGTGTGCCTAAAAGTAATTCTTCCACTGCTAACATGCCTTCTGAAAATCGAACATAGGCAATGAAATGCGCATCTTTATTGCTATATATTGTTTTACTAATATGAATTGAAAACAATTTGTCATGCAACTCCCCGAACTTGTACATCTTCAGCTATGTCACTATTAATTCGACAGACAATAGTATCATCTGATAGAGGTAGGGACTGAAATTGTTTGGCATAAGGATTGACTCTACTGAGACTGGCTGGAATTGTAAGAGGTGCTGCATTTATGCAAGTTTGTGTCAAGGTCGTGCAAACGTTCCAGAATCGGAATTTATCGCAAAGCTGGGACAATATCCGATATGGAGGACGTAAGACAAAAAGCATTAGAGAGGCATCGTTTCTGTTTTTGTCAATGCAGCCGATCGGTCTTGCCAAATACCATTAACCTTATCCTTCGCAATGTGTAAGGTTTGTAATTAAAATTAGCGCTAAAGCGTAGCAGCTGTAGCGTTAAAATACTCGAAGTACATTATTATTATGTGAGATGGGGTGCGGAAGCGATGAAAAGTATGATTGAAAATTGGGTTGCAGTCACTGAGAGGTTGAAAAACGCTGCCTTGTTAGTGAATTCGCTTAAATTAATACTCATATTATTGATTTAAGAAGTGTAAACAAATTGATTTAGATCGATTAATAATAATAATTTTCTTACGTTTTTCAAAGGATTTTATCATTTTAGCATCTTTTTGTTGTTATTTCGTATTGGTGTAAAATATTTAAAGAGAAATATATATAGTTTGGCTCATTCCTGTTATATTAGATATGATAAATACAATGTTTTTCTACATTATCTTTACCTGTATTTCTATTTCATACGTGCACGATATTAATTCTGAATTGCATCATATCGGAACTAATTGTTATTACTTATGTGGCAAACTTAACATATTATTAACTTTTATTTTATAAATAATAAAACTCACACATATAAGGAACTGTGTAGTCTCTGCCGTACCCAATTCATTGAGAATTCTCTTACTATTTCGCACTGCAACGGAAATCTAAAAAAAATTGTTTAAAAGTTACTGAAAATATAAGCAAATTTAAAAATTAGGGGGAAACAAAAATGCGCAGATATTTTTAATTTAAGATTATCTGTATATAATACTAGAGATAATCAGACAAAAATTTGAAACACTTTTTCAGATAAAACAATCAACACATACATTGAGTTATCATTATCACTTAGATAGCAGCTTATTTTATAATGAAACTCATTTCTGTTTTATTTTCGATCCATTTTTCTTGCATAAAGTATACTTAAATTTCGCCTCCTTAATTCCACTTATAAATGAATTTTTAACTTATTAAAATATAAAATGGCACGATTATAGTACATTTCTGAAATTCAAGGCATTTTGTGATAAACAGATTTATGTGTTATTTTAACGCAAGCTTAATTAATACATGAACATTTTTACGTTTGAAAATTTATTCCAAAATCGCGTATTTGTATTTAACAATAAGCCAGCCTTAGTGAAAAAAAAAATAATTTAAAGAAAATCTAAAATATATTTAAAATAAAAATTCGAAACAAAGGGGAAAAAATGTTTTGACTTCATTAAAAATTTCGGATAGCAATGTCTCTTTTTAACTGTTTAATTCAAAAAATAAATGAATAAAAAATGATCACTCAAATCCAAGCGTAATTGATTATTAATAACAGAGTAAGAATTGGTCTCGAATCTGATCATTAAAAAAACATTTATTTTGTGAATGGCAATTAAGATAAGAATTGAATTTGTCAAAAAATATTTGTTTTCCTTCATTTTTCTTTCCGTCATTTAAAATTACTAAATGATTTCTTAAGGAAAAATGGCATATTGCTCTTCCTTTTTTGTACGTTCTGTATATCACTCTACATTGAAAATCAAGTTACTCAGAAAAAGACAGCGTTATCGCTATTGAAAGGGACTTAGGTATCAAAATTCTTGTTTGAGAATAAACAGAATCAATTTTAATGCATCGTTATTATTCAATAAGCAAAAGAAATCAATACTCTTATCGGAATGTATTACAAGATAACAAACACACAATGCTTTGTGGAATGCCAACAAAATTCCAAAAGAAACACAATCTAGGTACCAGGCATCGAACGAGTAAAGAGAATCGATAAATTGTTCAGAGATAATCTGCTAAGTATCCGCGATCGTTTTACGCTAATGTTATCCGGCTCAGAGTAAGAAAAGATAACCCCTTCTATGTCCCCAGTTTCATTGTCCTTCCACAAAATCTGATTGATAAAAGTGCTTGTGCGAAGCTTAACGATTTATAGCGATTATTTCTTACTATACCAGTAGGATTAACATTCTTTCATATTAAGGTAGGTTGAATTCTTATGAAACCTTTCACTCAAGGTTTTTCAACGTATCGCTTACTGAAAATGAGGTATTCCTCTTCGGTCATAATGACATCCAGATGAGTGAAAAGAGACAGATACGTGTAATAATCCGATTCACGCAGATTTTTCCGGGATTAAAAATGCTTAATCTTATGTTATCTGAAAACAGATATGAGAATGATAAGCAAATAGCGAAAATTTATTCACGCACTCTCACAAGATGAGAAAAACGAATTGTTATAAGATTTGAGAATAGCATATTTAAAATATAATTAGAAAAGGTTTGAGGATATTTTAACCAATGCATAAGTATTATTTTTTTAATTAAAATAAATAAATTTGTTTAAAAAATCAATTTAATTGTATCAACCAATTATTATCAATTTAATTAATTATTAATTAATTAATAAAATATTATTAACTATTATTAATGTATTAATAAAATATTATTAATTATTATTAATGTGTTAATAAAATATTATTAATTATTATTAATGTGTTAAAAATTAATTATTATTAATGTGTTAATAAAATATTATTAATTATTATTATCTTGTTAATAAAATATTATTAATTATTATTTATTTATTAACAAAATATTATTAATAATTATTAATTTATTAATAAAATATTATTAACTATTATTTATTTATTAATAATTTATTATTAATAATTATTAATGTATTAATAAAATATTATTAATTATTCATTATTATTAATTTATTGATAAAATATTATTCATTATTCATAATTATTAAATAAAATATTATTAAATTATTAATAAAATATTATTAATTATTATTAACTTATTAATAAAATATTATTCATTATTATTAATTCATTAATCAATTTATTGTATCAACTTTATATATATTTGAATGTAAAAGATTGCAAGCGAAAGAAAGAAAAATGAAGAAGGTTTCTGCAGAATCATTTTTTTTTCCCACCGACTTTTAAAAATATTTTTACTTATATTTTAAAGATTCGTTTGTGTGTTTTCTGGTTTTTCAAAAATATTTTCCTAAATCGGGGAGAAAATGCAACTCCAAAGAAACCTTCATTATTGTTTTATCTTTTGAATACTTTTTTTTTTTTTTGCATTCAAATAGATAAAACAGTAAAGTTTGAGGACGGTATTAGAAAATCTATAGGATTCGTCCTCGAAATGAAAATGGCCTGTTGACGGAAGTCAACCCTTTCAGGAGCGATGGTATATTTTTAAGCCACATATTTAGTTAAAAATCTTAGTAGAGTACGCTTTTTTCCCACACACTTATCATCACATGGTAGCTTACAGTTTTATTTACTTAAATTAGATGGCAGAACCATGCAGAATAATTATTCAAATTATTGCTTTGATTTTAATGAAAGTTCCTATCAAGTGGTTGTCTTATGCCTCATAGAAACCTTTTGAATTAATTTGAAAATTTTAAATTCATGAGCTACCCAATCTTCCTGTTTAAAACTTTATGTAAATACTTCTAATTACTCAAAACAAAATATATACTCTAAATTTTAAAGATATCATAATAATTCCACCGCCCCTATAAAGCACACATAGGGTTAGTGAGCAACAGATGGCAACCTTGAAATTTTCGATTCAGGCTGAGATGTGGCGGTTCGCTTTGTTACAGTGAAAGATAGAGGTCATAAATATGTTTTCGAAGGCCAGCGTGGCAAAAATCAGACTTATTCTGAAGAAGAAAATAAACTTAAAACAGGAATAGAAATTTATCAAAGCGGTGCGTGCCCACCAAAGGCAACTAACAAAAGCGCAGTGGTAAAAACGGATATCTGAAAACCAAAACTATTGCGGAAAAAAAAATCGAAAAACAGCCTTGGTATCTAACACAGAACTGGCTGGTGACAGCAGATTAGGGACTTATCGTCTTTGATAGACATGAGACTTGTTAACGATCATGGATATAAAGTGTTAGAAAGAGATAAAAATAGATGTTAAGTTACCGGCAAAAGAGGGGCGGGAATAGGACCTCATTTCGTCTAGGGGTAGTCTTTATCAAAGGGTCTAAGTAAACTGATACATAAATCATTGACAACTGGTATTACAAAAGGTACAATACAGCAAAGAGATACCGATGTCGGAGGGGGTATGTTCTGAATAGATTCAATTATCGTCGTCGTCTGGTTTTTGAACTTTTACAGAGACCATACAATGGACAGAATCTTAGGTTTATCTAGAGTTCATTTAATTCATGTTTTCGTTTAATTCTCGTGACTGTTTCAGATTTCGTATAATAGTCACCATCATTGTTTCAGAAAAATTCAAATTTTATTTTAAATAGCTTTATAACCTAGTTTTAAATAATTTTTTAAATATATATATATATATATGAATATTCTAAAATACATTATTTTTAAAAGAATGCCTATACGGGAATTTTCGATTGAAAAAGAACTTGCTTTGTTTGAAGAGCTCCCTTCTAATGCATCGGAGTTATCTTTAGAAACAAATGGGGAAGGAAATTTCACTTCAGTTCATGCAGTAAAAAAATATACATTATTTTTTTTATAAATTTGTATATGTATTTCAACTAAAATTGTCTTATTAAGTTTATAATATATTTATAATATAGTTTTAGCATTAAACTATGAAAATTACATATGTATAAAAATCTATTCTTAGATTAATTGACATATTTTCACTCAAATTATCCCTCTTAGAAATAAAAAATACATTATAAAGTTCTAATTTTTTTAAAAGTGTTTTGTGATCCTAATATTTGATAAAGTAACTAAAATAATATAATTTTTTATGAAAGAATTTGTTATTTCTTCGAAGGAATACGAAACAGCGAGTGTACAAATAAAATGTCTTAGAGGGGCGGTGGTATATTATATATATCGGGTCTTAAAAATCGGAAAATAAATAAAAATTAATTTTACCATCTGATATTGATTCCTTTTAACATTATTAATGCACATAAGAGGATTTTTTGCAAAAATTTAAAGTTTTATTATATACCGCCCTTCAAAGGATTAAAAGAATATATGAAATATTAATTTTAAGAATATAATTATTTAGAATAAATTGCGAATTTATTATATGAATACTCTCTCTCCATGATAATTACAATCATAATGAATTACAAAAAATTGAAATGAATGATAAAATTAAGCAGTAATTGTATGAAAAAATATATGAACTGTATTTTCAGAAATTTTATATTAATAATGAATCGTACGATTATTTTAATGTTTCCTTGATATAATGTGTTGTTTAATCATATTTATCGCAATGAATTTAAGCAATATTTTATTTTAAAACTAGGCGAAGTACCCGACTTAACTCACACTTTTAGGAGGATAGGAATAGTTTATTCGGAATGTCAAGTACACAGGAATTAAGTATGAATTGATCGATGGGTACGAATTAAAATATCTATAAACTTATCACGCTAATATAAACTTAACTACCCTTATAAAATTCCTGAACAAAACGCCATCTAAAATTTCTTTTTGAAAATGATAGAAACTTCCGATATATTAATCAAAGGGAAAAAAATCCAAATTCTTCTTTATTTTATATAGATTAATCATTAAAACATATTCTAATTATCTTTTGGCTTGGGAAATGAGATATTTTAATCGCTCACGTTTTCAGTATTGTTTATGTTTACTATTTATAAATTATTAGATATGAATAAATAATTAAGACTCCCGTCTATCCGCCATTTTGATTTAATTGACGTAATGAAATCAAAATTCCTATGGAATTTCGTCTTTAATTCTCACATCTTTACGATTTCATCTATTTGAATGTAATAAAGGGCAACTGAAAGAGCAAAAAATAATGAATGCTTCTGTGGAATCACTTTTTTTTCTCCGATTCTTAAAAATATTTTAAAATACTTTTAAAAATCGAAGGGAAAAAGTAATTCCACAGAAGAATTTACTATCTTTTGCCCTTTCAGATGCGCTTTATTGCATTCAAATAGATGAAATCGTAAAGATGGGAGAATTTAAGTCGAAATTCTATAGGATTAACATTACGTCCATGAAATCAAAATGGCGTGTAGACGGAAGTCTTAAGGCTTCCGTCTACCCGCCATTTCGATTTCGTGAACGTAATGTTAATCCTATGGAATTTCTACTACCGTTCTCAAAACAATACTATTTTAACTATTTGGATGCAAAAAAAGACACCCAAAAAAAAAAGAAAGAAAGAAAGAAAAGAGGGGACGCGAAAAAAAGAGAGAAAAAAAAACGAAGGCTTCTGCACAATTACAAATTCTCCCCGATTTTTGAAAATATTTGAGAGTACTTTTTAAAGACCGGATAACTCACAAACGAATTATTAAAACAAGGATTTAAAAAAAAAAATCATTCGGAGGGAAAATTATATTCCTCAGAAACTTTCATTATTTTTTGCTCTTTCGGATGCACTTTTTTGCATTCAAATAGATAAAATAGTATTGATTTGAAGATGGTAGTAGAAATTCCAAAGGATTAACATTACGTTCAAGAATTCAAAATGGCCGACAGACGGAAGCCTTAAGAAACGTATACATTACGTCTGTTCTTCTTCAAGTCTTATTAAAAACATTTGTAGCAGCGAAATTACAAATCTAGTTGAAAGCTGCACAGAAAAATAGTTTGTGTGTGTTTAGTTTTTATTTAAACTCAGAAACAGAATAACATTCTAATTTTCCTTAAATGGTATCTAATGAATTTTATTACGAATGCAAGAGTTTCAAACATTTACAGCGATAGATTGTAAGAAAATCAAAGCGATGTTAGGGTATTACAATCATTTTATACATATGTATAGCACTTTTTTGCCTCAATTTATCGGTTGAACAAAATCATTTTTTTAAAATAATAGGCAGTAAATGAGTATAGATAATATTGTAATAATTTTACCATATCAATTTGTTGCAAAAAATGAACAATTTCTGAAAGAAAATACTACTTTTTATGGCACTGCTTGTTTATTAAACGTTTTCATGTCGCCTATTTCTACTTGGCACAAAGGTCTGCTCACCTCGTAATTTTGAACCTCGGTCATATGACGAGTTCGACACCTGAGCTGGTATCCCTCTGTCAACGTCCAACCCCTGCCAACGTGAATCCCAACAAATTTAACGAGCATCAGCCACGTCACACGACAGTCTTTGGTAGGACGAAACCTGAATTAATTGATAATTCTATATAATCTACCAGTTAGAGATTACTTAAATCCCTCATTTTTGTGGGTATTAATATTATTATTTTGAAATTTCTTTTTATATTTTGAATTGAAAATTTTCGAAAATTTTATTCTATGTGCTATGCTATTTCTACAATAAGCACGCATTGTTTTTTTTTAAATTTAAATTTTATTTTTATTTGATTGTTTATTTATTTATTGACAAGCCTGTCAACCTAAAGCCAAGACTTATTGTTAATTTAAGGCAGGTATTATTTAAAATGATTGAATCATAAACAAAAATAATAATATTAAAAGAAAAATACTTGACGAACGTTCTCAAAGAAGAAATGTATTGTTTAAAAAGGATTGCGTGAAAAAATATTTTGACTGGAAAACAATTAAAAACTCATATTATCAGTTATAGTTAGTCGTTTGATAGGTGGGTTTCCTATGATGTCTCAAATCAACAATTTAAAAAAAAAAAGCGATTCTTTTAGACTTTCTCATTTTTTTTTTTTTTTTTTTTTTTTTTTTTTTTTCATTTGCAGTGCATGTGTCGTGACTTATTTCAAAGTAGGTTTACGAAGATAGAGCCTGATAATCAAGTTGAAGGTCATTTTAAACATTATATTTGGTATTTTTTACCCCTGGAGTTCTTAAAGAATAAAGTGCATGCAGAGGTATTTTTCGAACGATTAATTATCTGAAAGTGCTATTGTAAAAATAGTAAAAGAAGCAATTTTGAGCAGACTTTCACAGGTGTGAGTTCGAAATTTCGTTAATGTATTCGATCACGTCTATTATAAGAGTAAAATAACACCGCATATTAAAAATTTTCTTGAAGTGGTGAAAGATACGAAGAAGCAGTGCCTTTTCCAACAAGAGATTATCAAAGTCTTTGTAAAAATGCTTTTCTTTTCGAAGGTTAATGCCTTTTTGAAAGTTTAGGAGCAAAAACCAAAAACGAAATACCTCTAGACAGGTCTAACATTCTAGAACTACTTTAATAGATATGTCTAGGACTATTTCCAGACATGTCTAACAGTCTAGAATTACATCTAGATGTTTATTTATATTGATATATTTATTCGTGACTTTCAGAAAATGGAAAATATTATTAGAATTCGAAAAACCATTTTAAAAATATGAAAAAATAGAACCGATGCTCCGAAATTTAATTTCGTTGATAAAAATATTATTTAAGTGACAGGTTTATTATCATATTGTGCCTGTACGATCTCATGTAAAGGGCTTACAAACTATCAGCAGGAAAATTCGCAATCATTTCTACAATTTAAATAATATTTGTTTTTGCGTGCTTGTCTCAAACATGTTAGCCTCCCACATGCAAAATTGCTTTCAATTTCATACATAACAAACGTGTTTGGTATACGTACAAAAAAGTTTTACACTTGGTAGTTTCTACATCTACGAGTACTTAAGAAATTCTCATTAATGTATTATATTACATTAATTTTTTCACAGTTATTCTATAATCTTATTCATATGAATGCGGATATAGTTTACTGATTATAATCATATTATATCAAATATTAATTAAAATTTTATATTAATATTTGATATCTGGATAAACTCTTTTACATTCTACTTACTCGTATATATCCATGTTATCCGTCTTTTCTTAAAATATTTTTTCAAATTTATATTATATTACTTATTTGTATTATACAAATTTATATTATTTATATTTATTTATATTATTTATATTTATTTATATTATTTATATTTATTTATATTATTTATATTTATTTATATTATTTATGTTTATTTATATTATTCATATTTAATTCTTAATATTTTAATATTTTTTCAAAGTATTAGGGGAAGGTAAATTGCGCGTTCTATATTTCTTCCCCTTTGTTAATACGATTGCATAATATTGTAAAAAAATAAATATTCGAAGATAGTTATAATATGCCATTTGAAAACGCTGCTTTTTAAAACGCAATGAAAATTGTATTTAAACATTTATAAATATATTTTTTTATAAACTTAAATATAATTAACTCAAATACTTGACTAACTTGCGAGAAACACTACAATAATTGTTTTCTCGTGCCATTTCTGTTGTCTAAAAGCGGCAAACAAAAAACAGAAAATAATATCTGTTGCCATTCCTTTGAAGCACGTCTACGAAATTCTTTTCAACCAAACATTAATTTAATATCCGTTTCATTGATTAAAATAATGCTAAAAATAATTAATAATAGTCAGGCATAAAAAAAATATTATTTTAATAAAATATATCCTTCACACTTAGAGCACCTGTCTAAAAGTTGCATTCAAACCAAAACTCGTTTCGAATACCGATATGATATCAATTCACGACAGAATTGTTATCGAGCGACACGATAGACTGAATCCTTAAGAGATATGTAAAAGATATACATGTTAGAACATTTGTATCATATTACTCTCTTTACAAGCCTTTTATTTCTTCTTACAGAAGAAAAAAATGAAAAAAAATAAAGACTTTTTACTTCTCATAGTTTGAAAAGAACTATTTTCATACACAACTTATTCAATATTTATGAAGTGAATTTTAAAAATAGATAATAATACTCTCACACTTTTTATTACGACGACAGTCGTTTTTTAAACATATTAGATAAAAGTTCATCACCTTAGCAAAAAAAGGCGACGTTTCGAAGCTTCGAATATGCATAGATAAGACGCATTCCTGCAGTTAATTTGTCAATCTCTCTCTCAGCACGGCGTCTGAAATTTGAATGAGCAGGGCTCGCGGTGGTCAGCCATAGATCTTTTTCTCTTTCATTCAGGGACGAGGTAAGAGAAGGATTAAAGTTGATCGATTACTTTTTAAAGCCGCGGCTGCGAGATTGATGATAAGGAACCGGAGTTGAGTCTAACACGGAGGTAGAAACAACGTATCCTACCTCTTATGAAACTTCCTTGTCACAGGCCTTTTAAGTCTCAATTTGTCCTATTCAATTTCAACCTGTCTAATATTTCACAATCCGCAATAGCTTAAGAGTTGTTTTTTTATTTACACATTTCTGTAAAAAAAGATGAATGCAAGTTCTTGTTATTTGTTTCGGTAATTGTAAGTATAGTATGAAAATACTCTCTGTATATATATATATATAGCAAAAAGTTAAAAACCATAAATAGGATGAATAATAAAACAAATAAATAAATGGAAACAAAAGGAAACATTGAAAAGTTCTAAGCAAAGTTTTGCAAAGAACAGATTTAGTCCTCCAAGGTGTGCTTTTTTTAAATAACTGTTTTTAAATTACTCAATTAAATATAAGAATTAAAGAAAACTGTGAAGTATCGAGAAATGGACAATAGTACACTTTTCTAATTGATAAAAATTAAAGTAAACGATAAATCATTAATTTGAATATATTTAAGCTAAATGTAATCAAAATTGAAGCAAACGATAAAAAATTGAAAAGTTATCTGGTTCTCCGAAACGCTCCACCTAAAACAATAGCCCCTTAGGTGGCTAACAAATGGAAGTTACAATCATTTGTTCATGTTAATTAAATCAAAAAAGGCTAAAAGAATTAAATGTTAACAACGGAAAAAACACAGTATTGAAAATTTTTAATTACAATTACATCAAAATAAATTATGCAAAAATGATTTCGAAATATTAAACATAAATCAAGGTATTAATAATACAGTAAAGAAAGAAATCATTATTGATGAAAACAAAAACAAGTAGGTTATTAAATTAGATTGCCCTCTTTAAGTTAGAACCGTCGCGGACTCGCAGCTGACGGTTTTCGTCGAGTTGTGGGTTCGAACCCCGACTACACACCAAAGACCCAGTGTGTAGTCGGGGCTGATACACGTTAAACCTGCCGACGCACAAAGTTGGCGTGATGTGGAAATTAGATGAAGGGGTGCCTGATCAGGTGTCGATCTCGTCACTTGACCGAGGTTCAAAATTACGAGGTACGTCGCCAATAGTCCTCGTGTTACTTCTAGCGCGACGTTAATGAAACCAAAACAAACTCATAAATTAGAGAATTTAGTGAATAGTTTTAAAATTATTGCATTTTTGATGTGAAAAATGCTTCGAGTTTCCTTCCTATTTTATAACATTAGTCCATGATAGGGGCCGCGGTAACCTAGTGGTCAAGGTCGTGGACTAGCGGCTGGCGGTTTTCGTTCCGTCGCGGGTTCGATCTTTGGCTGTTAAAGACCCGCCGTGTAGCCGGGGCTGATGCACGTTAAATCTGTTCGGGGCCCAAAGTCCTCCCATTGGCGTATTGTGGATGTTAGGAGAGGGGGGTGCCAGCTCAGGTGTCGTCCTCGTCACTTGACCGAGGTTCAAAATTACGAGGTCCGTCGCCAATAGCCCTAGTGTTCCTTCTAGTGCGACGTTAATAAAAACTAACAAACTAAATTAGTCCATGATAAATTTAAGGCTTTAATAAAATCAAATTGGTACATTTTATTCGAAAAATTCGTCACATCTCTCTCAATAACATATTTTTTCTTTCCTCATTTGTAAATCAAGGAGTTTCTGTACTCAGTTAATGGAACAAAGTTTGGGGGGGAGGCCTAGGGTTCACTAAATCAAAACTCATTTCCATTCAATGAGTGGCAACCTAGTAGTCATGATCACAATCTCGCTGCCGGCTTTGATTCGTCGGAACGTAGTCCTGATGCCTCTTAAGTCCCACCATTTTTAGCTTTATTTTTTTCTTTTTATTAACGTCGCTTTAGAAACAACACGAGGGCTATTGGCGACGAACCTCGTAATTTTGATTCTCGGTCAAGTGACGAATATGACACCTGAGCTGACGACCCTCTCTCCTAACTTCCACACCACGCCAAAGGAAAGACTTCGGACCTCGACAGATTCAACATGCATTAGCCCCGGCTACACGGCGGGTCTTAAGTGGCGAAGGATCGAACCCGCGATTGAACGAAAACCGCCGGCCACGAATCCATGACCACTAGGCTACTGCGGCCTCTCAGTCCCACCATGTAAAGGGATGATGTATGTTAAATCTGTAGAGACTCCACTTATGGTGTGGAAATTTGGAGATTGAGGTGCATCCAGTTGCTTCTGCGTGATTTTAAACGAACGATAAAAAAAATCCATTGAATGGAATTATGGGGATTACTGCATAACTAAACTAAATTGGACCACAACGTTTTCAAGTCGTTTCGTGCAAAGTATTAGATGTCAATTAAGGTCTCAAACTCGTTCCTTGATTTTCTCTTAAAATTACGATATCCGCTGTCAAGCCCTCGTATTATAGCACTAGTGCTATCTGAATTCAGATATCAGTTTCTTCTCCTCAACGTAAAGGAAGACCTACGTCAAATCTGTGCATATTAGAATCGTTCGTTTAAATTAAAAGTGAATGAAACTTTTTAATGATCATAGTATTTAAAAGTTTTTACAAAAGTCTGTTTGTATCACATTGATGAATTTCATACTGAATGGAAACTATTTTATGATTTTGAAAAGCAGAGTAAAATATTATTGTAGAAATAAAAAGGGAAATTTTTTGATGATTACATCGTTGATCTCTTTGCGTGTATCAAAGTAATAATCTTCTTACGCATTACATTAAAATTAAATGCTACACATTTTACTTACGCTGGTGTCCTAAAATTAAACATAATTTATAATTAAGTGAATAATGAAGGAAATGAAGTCGGAGAGGCGTAAAACGAGAATATGAAAGAGTAAAAACGGTTATAAAATAAAAGAAAAGAATGCTAAAGAACGATGGCAAACATTTTTAATACCCAAAGAATCAATTTGAAACAAAACTGGACATAAGAGAAGTTCACACTTTAGTGAAAATAAATAAAATAAAAAAAAACGATATTGCAATTTGATAAGGTGCGTCGTCACCTGTGACAGCCACACACGCTTTCCAACTATTCCCTGCACTTGCTAAGACATTGTGGATGAGCTGTCGGCTGTTAGAGCTTCAAACATCCCGAAGAGTTCTTTTCACTTTTGGAACGGACCTCGGTGGTTGCGGAAGGGCTGCAAGTTGTATGGCAAGTGTATCCTACACACATTCGATGGGGTTCAGACCAGTTGAGTGAGAAGGACACGGTATGCTTTGGATATTTTCCATTGCAAGGAAATTGTCGATTAAGTTACGGTGACAAGGCACGTTATCATCCATAAATATGAAGTCAGGATCGACAACACCTCGAGACAGACGATTATAAAGCTCAAGAACTTCATCTCCGTATCTTTAATGAATCACAGACCCCGTCTCAAAGACATAAAGGTCTGTTCTGCCATCAAGCATGATCCCTACCCACACCATGCCCCCCCCCTTGATGGAAAGCGCTCCCTTTGATGTTTCTCGTATGAAAAGGAGTTTCACGTTCTCGCCGTATTGTCAGCGGATGAGAATTAGCTCAGGCTAAAGTAAGATTTGCAATGAACATCACATTAGCCCATTGGCCCAAACTCCGGTACCGATGTCCCAAACTGTAGTTTAAAAGAGTGCGTTTATGCACAGATGTGTATGAATTAGAATTAAATAATTATGAAAATACTTTTTTGAAACTCCCATTAGATTATTAGGTATGCCAGAGTTATACAATGAATTTCTGAAATAAATTATGATTCACTTTTACGTAACTGTCGGACTTGTTCCAATTTCAACATTAAACATAATTTTTAATTTTTTTTTTTAAAAAAAAATAATATATTACAAACATTAAAATTTTTTATAACAATTAAATTCTTTCAAACTCAAAAGTAAAAAAAATGGGCAAAAATACTGGATATGCCCAATGGATTATGAATTTAAAATTACACTTCATTTTTCGTCATTTTTTTTTCATAAAGTACTTGTGTACACCGTAACTAATGTTTCAGTCACGCGTGCGTTAGCTAAATTCTGAAAGTATGAAATAAGTATGCAACGTGAAAGATGTTTAGTAATTTCGATTCAAGCAAAAGATAGTTATTCTACGATATTTTAAGGTTTTCAAATCAAATACGATTTCAAAACAGTTTCTGCTGAAGAAGGATCGTCATTAAAATTGCGTAATAAATTTTCTGAATTGAATTTATTTATTTTGATTATTTTAAGTAAATGATGCCAGATATGTAATTTTTATCTAAAGTATTTTTTGAAAAAATAAAATGCTTGCATTTTACTTTTAATGTCATATGATTTGAGGACACTGGATTTAAGACATTTTGGTTTGTGCAATCACAAACATTTCACGTAATAATTTTGGCAGACAAGTCCATCAAGGGTGAGATAGAGATTATCATATATATGTGTATGTGTATGTGTAGTGGTGCATGCGTGTGTGTGTGTGTGTGTGTGTGTGGTAGTAGTACTGTTGTGTGTGTTTCCTTCTATCTTATGATTTATGACAGAATCAACCAGTTGAGTGGTTTTTAAGATTTTGAAAGATAATTTTAACACTGATCTTATTATTTTCGACATTAGAAGACTTTTCTGATTTTGCAAAATCCATTTTCAAGAGTTTTGCTTTAATTCAATAGTGCGTCAATAAATGATATTTTATTTTTAAAGATATTAATCATGATAGGTATTAAATAACTCTAGATTTTTAAAACTTTTATAATTTTACTTTTTATTATTACATTATTATTCTATGTGTGGTGACTTTGTTGATTTTAAATCTATCACTCGCATTTTTAATGTCTGATAAAACGCCTTTTTCAAAGTGTCATTTAATAGGAGGGGATTCTTAGCAGGAAAGTGATATGTATGGATAATGAGATGCATATTTTGAGTTATTATTTAGCTTATGCCAATAAGTTGCATAAAAAGTAACGTGGAGGCTGTGGAGAGGCTTCAGGGTCTAGAACTCACTCCCAGAAGACTTGAGCAACAATCTGACCTCTGGGGACTAGCCCAGCCATCGCATTGTTGCGAAAAATGGGAGGTAAATTTGATAACATTTGTCAGAAACTAAATATAAAAGGATACATAACTGCAAAACACAAAGAAAGCAAAGTTTACAACGATGTTTACAGAAGGCCACCAAGAACTAGAACAAGGGAATTACATGATCAATTTTGGAGAAACAGATACTGAGCTCTTTCAGGCGACAGTGGGATAAGTCTAAATGGCGCAATCAAAACCACAAACTCTGAACCTAAAAAGGTAGGAGGGAAAAGGCATTGGCACATCATATAGCAAATCTTCAATTATAAACAGGAATCTAGAATATTTATATAGAAAAGTAATCAAAACTTCAGAAAATTAAAATTTAGTTGACATAGATTTTCTAGCCGTAAATTAACAAAGTACAAATTAGTTCACCCGAGCTTAGCTAATGGGGTTTTGCTTCTCTAGCAATTTTAATGAAAATGTTTGAAATAAGGGCGAGAGAAATTAATCCTTAGGGTAGAACCATACGATCATAATTTTATATATTTCAAATTAAAACGATTCAAATGAGGCTGTTGGTAAAGGACCTCCTAATTTTAAACTACAGTCAAGTGACAAGGACTACATATATGCTAGCACTTTATTCTCTTAACTTCCACACCATGCTAACGTGAAACATTAAATCCTTGTAGATTTAATATACATCATCCCTGCTGTACAGAGGATCTACCGTTGAATCAGGGCTCAAGTACACGACTTGACAGAAGTAACGTCGGCTGCTAATTCTCGATTGTGACCATTTAGCAACCTCGACCGCTCTTAATATCTTGAAACTCAAATCTCCATAATTTGCTGCGCTGTAAAATGGCCGCGTACTTGACAAGAGTGATGAAAAATTTAGTTATTCCTATGATCGATAAAAATATCCTTTCTGATATATATTAAAATAAAATTATTAACATATGTACTAATATATTGTTGTTTAAGAAAATAGCATCAACGAAAATGCGGGGGAATAAAATAAAGGATACATGCTGTTAGGTTCCAACTATTGACATTATAATGCATTATGATTATAATTATTACATTTTGTTTGCTTATAAAGCATACTGCGTTGCGAAAATATGTTTTATTAAATATTTTACCGTCTGCTTTTATTTTAGAACTTAAAAAGAATATCATTGTCTACTTTAATAATGTATCACTCGTTTGCTCTTATTTTAATACTTAACTTTAGATTTGATTTTTATAGCAGAAACGTCTGTTTTTGCTCTTTCTATTGTTTTTTATTGAAAACACCAACAAATCCCTGTGCACTACAAAGTATCGTACGGGGTTTACAGAAGTAAGTACGAAACACATTACAAAAGGAGGGGGGAGAAAGAAAATGGGTGGGGAAAAGAAAATTTAAGAGTAACGAAAAATTACGATTATTTACAGAGAATTTACAATGAATTTACGCAAATAGCCAAAGGCACTTCTCTTGGAAACAAGCTAGTGAAAATCCGGAGGCCAATTAATATTAATTCTTTAAGTACCAATTTTAGGGTCTTTCTTTCTCTGACAAATTTAGAACATAAAAGAAGCACATGTACAGCATTTTCCTGGACACTAACGCTGCGATTGCAGGAAGTCGCTGTTAACAACGTTTTTGTACTTTAGAATGTGTTGCTTGTGAAAATCAAAATACATAAAGAATTGGAAGAAGGTATTTTCTTATCTTAATAGTAATTGCTTCTGTGCAGCCTGGAGGACGAAGTAAACTTACTTTACGCTAAATTCATTTTGAATAATTCTACATTTTTGGAAACTTAACAGGAAAAAAGCGTTAGCATATGTTAAAATGAAATTAGCCAAATAAATTTCAATATATATATATTTTATTTTTGATGAAAACCTTTTTCTAAATTGGAATTCGAAAAAAATTGGCGGGTTATTATACACGAAGCTTTCTTATACATATTAAACTTCGGTATTTATTGAGGGCCTTCATAGTTATATATTGTCCCTGTATTCTTCCTGTTCATATAGGGTTACATAAAATGAATCATTCAAATTCTAAATTCCATATTTTCAAAAACAAACCAATCCAGAATGACAAGTAATACATAAATACAAAGGATTTTACATTGTGAAAAATAAATGGTCCTTGTGAGTTCTTCTATTTTACGAAAGCTGTTTTTGAAGCTTTTACGATGCTACCTCGCAGTTGGATCGATGGCAGTGGTCCAGATGACTTGATGTTACACAGCTGGCCCCTTAAGTCACTTGATATGACCCCATGCGATTCCTTTGTTTGGAATTTTCTAAAAAATAAATGTATGCGCCATTATTTCTCGCAAATTTATGTGAACTTAAAAAACGGATTTCTGTTGCTGTACAACCAATTACCTCCAATATTTTACAAAGCGTTCGGCAGTAATTTACATATGGAATTGACATTATACGTGTAACTAAAGAAAGTTATGCCGAAAACTTTTAAATTCATTGCTACATTTCCACTATGCATTGATGTATTAATTTTCATTCTGTATATATCATTTATTTATGAAAATATAGCGTTCTGTAAATGGATGATTCATTTTGAATAACCATGTATTTTGTTAAATAAATGGACGAAAAATAAATAGTGAAACAATTTTCTCATAAATTTTTAGAAATCTCAGATACGATTCTTTTAATTGCTGTCATTCTGCACGGCTAATCTTATCGTTCGCTTTCAATGTGCTGGATAGCGAATTTCATGCAGCGGGAATCCCTGCGGACGAATTTCATCATATCCTGTCTTCGGCGCAGGGAAAAGTATTATTGTAACAGGTAAGTAGCATTGTTATAAAACTCCACTCGTTAGAGCTAAGAGTATGTCATTAAAGCGTTGCCTAATGTATCACTTTATTGAATCGGAGCCGTTTGAAACTTTTTGCTATTAAGATCGGAGTGAGGCGTATAATATTTCTCTTTCCACATTTAAGTGTAATGCCACGTGAAATTATTCCTTTAATTCGAGGACAAATTGGCGAAAGAAAACCACAGAAATCTATATTTAACATAAAACCATGGTTTTGAAAGCGCTCGAGCGATTAAAGAAATTCTGTATTAAATATCTATATTGTTACATTTCGAGAGCAATGGGTTGTAATGAAAACACGTTAAAAAATTGTCGCTGTTGGCTTAGTGGTGTAACTTATCAATTATTCAAAATTTAACTCTATAATTTTTGAAAATTAAAGTGTTGTATGAAATCAGGATGCTTGAAAAACATTTAACCATACTTCTAAATGTTTTTTTTTTAAAAAAATCCAAATCATGGCAGAAATGAAATTATAAATTTTACTAAATATTTCTAGATTTGACATTACTGACCTATAAGAAGTGACTTAACATCAGTAAATGTTAAATCTGCAGCATTTTGAAATTTCCAGTGTTAAAATTTAACCATTGTAAGTACTGCAACTTAAGGTTCTTGTGTATCGATCATTTTGATTTCGTGCTCGCAATGTGAATCCTATGAAATTTCTACAGCCGTCCTCAAATCTATACTTTTTTATCAATTTGAATGTAAAAAAGTGCAGCCAAAAGAGCAAAAAATAATGAGGGTTTCTGAGGAATTACATTTTTCTTCAAATTCTTAAAAAAAATTCTACTCCTATTTTAATGATTTGTCTGTGGGTTTTCCATTTTTTAAAAAATACTTTCAATAATCAGAGGGAAAATGTAATTCCGCAGAAAGCTTCATATTTTTTGCTCTCTCGGACGCACCTTTTTGCATTCAGATAGATAAAATAGAATCGATTTGAGGACGGCTGTAGAAATTCCGTAGGATTAACATTACATTCACGAAATCAACATGGCCGGCAGACGGAAGCCTTATGACAGTACGCATTTATCTTGTATATATCTTTAATGAAGATATCTTGCTAAGAATTACAATATTAATTAGTGCTAGTGTAATTCCTATGTATCGAATTTCCAAACGAACTTATTATTAGAGACGACACTATTAGTGGGTTCTTTCACGTCTTTCTCTTTAACTTCTTTAGGTACATCACATGACGTTATTTGATTTGAAAGTCTCTTCTAGTAAAAACCATGGCTTATATAAATTAGGTATAAAATATTGAAGTGTAGTGAATAATATTGATGTGATAACATTTATAAACTGACAGGAGTTGTAACAGAGATAGAAGTTTGAAAGATTAGAACATCGAAACTAAACACTGATCAGAAGGAAGATATTATTTGGAAGTTTGTGTGAAGTAACCACATGTGAAATAACGTGTAGTGGGATCCAGCTTAAAAGTTTACTACAAACTCGGATCCAGTTAGATTGTGTCAATTAAGAAATAACATTAATCTTTTGGTTCATACGTATGTAGGACTTGTTCTACATGCGCGATTATAACCATATTGTGTCAGAGGAAGGATAAATTACTTTAAGGTTTTGTGACTGTTTCATTATTTTTGACTTAGTCTTTCTTGACTGATCTTTGTTAACTAATGACTTATAAGAATGAAGGTAGCGACTAGTTGATAGAAATATAACTGAAGGCGTTACAATTCTAAAAGTACGAGCTAAGCCTGAACTGTTTCACCGTAAAAAAAAGTTCAGGTTTAATTGTACATTATTTGTAAGATTACAACTTAAAGGCAGTAAGCTCACGTTGCAAATTCTTAATGGTGGTTCTTCATTTACGAGCAATACCAGCTATAGTGACACCCAGTACCTGGAGTTTGACTTTTTGACTTACAAGAAAATAATTTCAGAGAGGAGCATTATACACAATGGTATCTCATGCTTAATTTCTGATTATAATACAAGAGATAAAAGAAATGTATGTATGAAAAAACATGTTTTTCATTTTATATTTGTTTGTTTGATGTTTAGCAGGCGGTCTTCAACTGGTAGATTATCTGATGAAGCAAGTTCGTATTAATATTACTCGTTTATTTTTTTTAAAAAAATAACTATATGTGTTTTTTTCTTCTCCTTAAAGTCTCTTTTTTCCTATTCTATAGCTTTATTTAAAAGTCACTCTTGTTGCAGAAATGAATTTAATTATGACTGAAACAGATGAGGCTCACAATAATTACACGTCTGTATATTCACAACACAAGAAAAAGCAAATAAAAAATAAAAATTTTATATTTAACCTTCGTTTCTTGTTCCAAAAAAAAGTTACGTTTTGCTTGTATGGGTTGATTAAATTCACTTTGCTTTATATTTATCCTAGATCATAACAAATATTTTATATAGCTTTATTTCAAATTGCTTTTGCACATTTTTCATCGTTTATATCTCTTCCCTTCATGCTTTTTATTGCTTCTCTGACAATCCAACTGTCCGATCTTTTGTTTGCATTAGCGATTTCAAATATTTAAAAGCTCGAGAAGCAACGGATTTTTTTTATTACATATTTATTATGCATTATGTCCATTGTTCTTGATGCCTTTTTTAATAATTTACAATACACATTTCACACTTTTAGAAAAGAAAAGTTAATCCTGAAGGACACCTCGTTTGCGTTTTCGATCTCTCTTTAGACCGCATTCTTTGCATCTTCCTCTTTTAACTGTTCTGATATTGTCCAGTTTTTCTCCTGCTAAAACTGTCAATTTTTTCTTCATTCTTACTGATACTTTTTCTCATCCGAATATTTATGTGTGGTTTATTGGCTCTTTTTCGAATTATTTTAGAAAATGGCATCTTCCGTTTAGCTTCTTTTGATTGTAAGAAGGATTTAAATAGATAAAAATAAACGCACATTTATAGAAGCCAAGTCAGTTATAGTGCAGAATAAACTCACAGATTATCTTCTAGTTCCCCTTTGCGTGTATACATGGCAGCTAATTAATCATTAGTATCTACTACACCTTTGGTTCCAATAAAATATAAAATTATACCTGATTTCTTTCCTATTTTATCGAAAACTGTGATCTCATGATGCTCATTTGAAGGAATTATTGCCGATTTATTCCTTTACGACCCATATATAACATGAGTCAAGTGACAAATATATCTCCGATTAAAACCCAAATAAAGAGGAAATTATTTTTCTATCAAGTACCGTTAATCGAGCACTATTTGAAATGCAGACCATCCAAAAGGCTAAATTTATTTTTATAAGTATTTCTATGTATATTAGTGACATGGTTCGATTAGACCTAGTGAGGTAAAATGCTAATATCGTATTTTATTGAGTAAAAACAATTTTAAAAGTCTGAAAAAGTTATCAATTAAAGACATTCATCTATTTGAAGAATACGTAAGTTGTAAGATGTTTGAATTAAAATCCATTGGATTATTTCGAAATAAATTGCAAAAATGTATCCTATAGACCCCAATCAAGGTACAAAGATTAAAAACACATAAAAAATTTAAACCCTGTCCGAGAAACCAAGACATTGATAATTTATAACATAAGGCATAGAAAACTTCGGGAATCAAATACGATTGATTTTTCTTTTCAACTTTTAAAGTTGGTTTTGAATTAAATTACATATTTAAACTCTACCGGTAGAGTAAAGTCAATCCTGTTGTATTTCGTAGTTTTGAGCTGATGGTCAGTGTTGTTGACTACACCTGAGGTGGTACATCCCTGTCCTAATTTTCAGACCACCCTATGTTAGTGGCCGCAGTAGCCTAATGGTCACGGTCGTAGATTTGCGGCCAGCGTTGTTTTCGTCGGGTCGTGGATTTGAGCCCTGTTGCCACTAAAAATTCGTCTTGTAACAGAGCTGATGTACGTTAAATCTGCTCGAAGTTCCATGTCCTGCCTTTGCAATGGTGTGGAAGTTTGGAGAGGGAGGAACCAGCTGAAGTGTGTCCTCGTCACTTGACCAAGATCAAAATAATGAGGTCCGTCGCCAATATCCTTCGTGTTGCTTCTCAAAGTAACGTTAATAAACAATCACAATTACATCACCATACTTTGGCAGGATCTTGAGGCCTGGCGCCGTTTAACGTGCAGTTGTCTTCATTATTCCACGTGACGATTATTACGAGGTCCGTCGCCAATAGCCCTCGTGTTGCTTCTAGTGCGACGTTAATAAAAACTAAACTAAACTAAAAATCCACGTGACGATTTTCGGTGATAATGAGGGTGAAAACAAGATTAGATTTGAACTAGCGACCACAACCCCATTAAGCTTTAAGTTACATGGCCTTTTTGCAAAAATTTTAATCTAATATGATATTAAAGAAAACGGATAATTTAAAGAAAAATTATTATTGATATATTAATTTACTCTCATGATATATGTATTTTGACATAACTGTTCGGTATTTTAGGCAATTTTAGATCATAATATGTCATAATTTTAGGCTCTGAAAATAATTATAAAATGTGCACAACATACTTTTTTTTCCTCTAAAAATTCATTTGAATTCAAGGCTTTGGTGATGAATCGTTTATAATAATAAATCAACAAAACCATAACTAAAATACTGAAGCAATCATTCTTTTTTTTCAAAAACACATTTATAATCCTATGCAGAAATTATGATATCCTTGTTGCACAATTTGACATCTGTAATTTAAATAAACTCACAAAAAAAAAATACACCCTAGAACTAGCTCATTTTCATGTTTGTTTGTTTTTCCATTTCATGAAACAACAGAAAGGCGTGTACAAATATTTATGTTTCTTCAAGTTTGAAAGCTTCTACCCATGGCATTTCAAGATACGAGTAACAACGGTTAAATTATTTCGTCTTCAATAAGAATACGATTTTTTTTTTTTTTTTTTTTTGGTTATAAATATTTCGCCAACTTTAAAATTTCAGTAAAAGAAATAAATATTATACTTTCAACGTGAATCTCATGCTTAATTAAATAATAACTTTTGGAACATTATAATCCGAAATTCTGCTAACTATGTTTTTCCTCGAGTGCTTTACTAAATTTATTTCACATCTGTAAGAAGCATTTTTGTCTTAATGCGTGCAATCGAAATCTATACTTCTCTCGTGTTTAGGGTACCCATTTTATATTTATGTACTTTACTATCGTTCTACTTTTAAATACATAATACAATTTTTAATATTAATTAAATAATTTCTTACTAAGACATCTCAAAAATTTACGTTAATCAAGCAGCAAGCAGAGTCGCTTAAGGCTCCCGTCTGCAGGCATTTTGATTTCGTGGACGTAATGTTAATCCTAAGGAAATTTTTACCACCGCCCTCAAATCGATAATATTTTAAAACGTTTTTCTGAATTTCACTTGGTGTGTGTGTGTGTCATCAAATTTTCGATCGTTAATTTAACCAACTTCCCATCAAGCTAGAGCTTTGAAATTTTGGGAATCGTTCGTACTCGCCTAACAATGCACTATTTAGACATTTGCGACAAGTTTTAACTTATATTTTCTTTAATAATGCAGTTTAGCCCAAACACTTGGCGCGATTTCAAAAATTGCCAAGCTTGGCGAATTTTTTTTTTTTTGGCTGAATGTTAAGTCCGCTTCGCGGATCAATTTAGCAACATTTGGCAAAATACCGCCAAATAATTCCTGTCTCCAAGAGTGGTTTGACTAAACTGTATTCCAACCATTTAATTTACCGGATTAATTAATTTTAGTTAGTTTTAACGTTGTTATGTATTTCACTTGGTGTGTGTCTATCTGTGTGTGTATCAGTGTGTCATCAAATTTTCCATCATTAATTTGACCAACTTCGCATCAAGCTAGAGCTCTGAAATTTTGGGAACCGTTCTTATTTGCCTAACAATGCAATATTTAGATATTTGCGACCAGTTTTAACTAATATTTCAATAATTTTCTTTAATAAACCTTGCCACCATATAAAAACGTTGTTCTTAAAAACGTTGGTTTTTATCTCGAATTATTTAAAACTTCTTTTTATGTATTTCTCTTGATGTGTGTGTGTCATCAAATTTTCGATCGTTAATTTAACCAACTTCCCATCAAGCTAGAGCTCTGAAACTTTGGAAATCGTTCTTACTCGCCTAACAATGCAATATTTAGACATTTCCGACAAGTTTTAACTAATATTTTCTTTAATAAAGCAGTTTAGCCCAACCACTTGGGACGATTTCAAAAATTGGCACCAACCTTGTTGATTTCTTTTTTTGCTGAACGTTAAGTCCGTAAAACGGGCCAGGGTAGCCACATTTGGCAAAATACCTCCAAATAATTCCTGTCTCCTAGGCTGGTTGGGTTAAACTGCATTCCAAACACTTAATTTACCGAATTAATTAATTAATTTTACTTAGTTTTAACGTTATTATGTATTTCACTTGGTGTGTGTCTGTATGTATGTGTATCAGTGTGTCATCAAATTGTCTATTGTTAATTTAACCAACTTCCCATGAAGCTAGAGCTCTGAAATTTTGGGAACCGTTATTACTTGCCTAACAATGCAATATTTAGATACTTGCGACCAGTTTTAACTAATATTTCAATAATTTTCTTTAATAAACCTTGCCACCATATAAAAACGTTGTTTTTAAAAACATTGGTTTTTATCTCGAATTATTACCTATTTGAATGCAAGAAGCTGCATCCGAATGATTGCTTCTGTGGAATTATATTTTCCTCCGATTTTTAAAAATATTTTCAACCCTATTTTAATGTGTCTTTTCCAGTCTCTTAAAAATATTCTGAAATATTTTCTAAAATCGGAGAGGAAAGGTTATCAAGATAATTAGGATCAACATTGCGGTCCGAAATAAAAATGGCAGATGGACAGGAGTCTCGAAGGTATACAAAATATAAATTCTGAACATTGTGTCTTCATTTGTCACAAATGCTTAAAACATTACCACAGTTACTGAAAGTTAACGCATATTTCTTTTTCTTTCTTTCTTTTTTTTTACATTCCGTTATTCACATGATTTCATCTCCGCATGCATCCTACACACCAGCTCAACGAAATTTTTGTTTTAAAAACGAAAACAGATTATAACAAACTAGTATTATATCAGATTTGAGTTCTGAAAGGATGAACATTACTCACTACCTTTTCCTGCAAAGTAGATTGTTCACCTACCTACACAATTTTATTTATCAAAAGCACTGAATCATTTTTAACTAAATATAATAATGAAAAAATGTGATTGTAGAGAAGATTGTCACAACCTGCATTCGCCCTAACATCAATTAAACGTATTGAGTCAATAACAGAACAGGCAGTGACTCAAAGATGGTGATTTAAGGCTCCCGTCTACCTGCCATTTTGAATACGATAATGCAATTTTAATCCTATGGAATTCCTACAATACCGTTCTCAAGTCTTTACTATTCGATCCATTGGAACGTAAAAAAAGTACATCCAAAAGAGCAAAAAAATAATGAAGATTTTTGGCAGAATTATATTTTTCTTCCGATTTTTAAAAATGCCTTTACCTTTACTTTAATGATTTTTTTTTTTGTAGGTTTTCTGATCTTTATAAAATATTCTACCATATTTTGAAAAATCGATGGGAAAATGTAATTCCCCAGAAACTGTCATTGTGATTTGCTCTTTCGGGTGCATTCTTTGCATTCCAAGAGACAAAACAGTTTAGGTATGTGGACGATATGTGTCCATAGGATTAAACATTTTTTAAAATCTTTTTTGTCTTCCTTACACGCACACACTCCCTTTACTTATACTTTTTGTTAACTTAGTTAATAATCATTAGATTACAGTTCACAGTTGTCCAAAGACAAAAACACATCAGGTTGCATAACAACAACAATTTATTTACACGAGTGTCATCTCGCTCGCTTACAACAACTCAGCTCGGAGATTTGGTCAGGACCCTTCTGAGGGGATCGTGTGACATCAAACACTCTCCCCTTTACAAAAAGAACGCCCTCTAGAGGTGGGCTTTAAGTAGGGAAGTTAACACATTACATTCACGAAATCAAAATGGCTGGTAAACGGGAACCTTAAGTATAGAAATTCAGTTTGAAGGTATTGAATTAAAGCTCATTTGAAGTTTTCTGATTTAGTAATTTCCTTTCATGGATTTTGTAGCAACTCACTAAACATTGAAATCGTGATCAAATGGGTTTATTCTCCGATTGCCATTGACTCAGGAGCGGAGGTTAGGGCTTTTCTTTTATCTAAGGAGTAGGAACCTCTCTTGCTACTCATACTTCCTGAACACATCCATTTCACTCGTAAAAAGTGCATTAAAAGTTGCCTTCTCTTTATATAGATGCTATGGATACAGACAGGAATATATGGTTCTATATGCCTATGATTCTCAATCCGTGGTAAAGGAGTTCTACGTGAAGCCACTTCAAGAATTCCACAAATAAAAAAAAATGCACTTTTTAAAATTTATCGCAAGCGAAAAACTAAGACAGTGTAAAATAATTTTCTGTATGCGATTGTAATCAGAATTTGTAAATACTCCTGAAAAATTCTGGATTTCTGTTTCATATAAATACCTAAGTCAAACAAAACGCACATACATTCACGAAAAACATGACTATTATTTTCCTTATAATATCTTTGCATCAAAGGATTTCCAACGATGGATAATATTAAAAAAAAGGGAGATCCTGGGAAATTCAGATGATTGGGTGGTTGAATTATTTTATTAACGTCACACTTTGAAACATCACGAGGCCTATCGCCGACGAAGTTCGTAATTTTGAACTTCGCTCAAGTAATGAGGACTACGCCTGAGCCGGCACCTCCTCCAAATCACTCCAACGAGAGAACTTCGAATCTCGACAGATTTAACGTGCAACAGTTACACGGCGGATCAGGACTCGAACCCGCGACTCGACTAAACAACACCGACTCCAAATTCGTGATCATGATCACTTGGCTACTGCTGCCACAAATTTGGAAAGGAATATGTGAGTGGTTTTATTATTCATTCGTCCTAATAGTGATGAAATTTGCGAAAATAACTAAACAGGTGTATCGAATTATCACTTTTAAGTAGTGTAATTCTTAGTAACTTTTAGTTATATTTGTTTGCATCAATCGGTAATTTATTCGCTTAGGAAAATAACACTTTCAAGCAGAGATGGCCAACACCGCAACCACAATACCCGGGACACGATTCTATTTTTTTTTTCACTCTCCAATAATGGAGTTATTTCTGTTTCTTATTTTCCTTTTTCTTTCATCGCAGCTTTGATTTCGAAAGGTTGGCCACCCTTGCTTTAAAGCTTATGTTGTATTGTAACAAATCAACCCAAAAAAAATCGGAGTTCGGTGTTCCCGACTTCAAAAAGATTGAGAACCAAGGCTATAGGCTAAGACCTTTGGGACTATGTAATGCAGCCTTCTAAATGAAACTGCTGTCAGCGCTTAGTGATAAAGAGCTGGATACAAAATAGGAGACTGCCTTTGTTCTAGTCATAATATTCTATGCGCTCCTATTACATCGTTCCTCTCAAGTTTAGAAACGTTCTTTGGTAGCGCAATTTTACAGTGAAAAGAGTAAAATTTCATTTAGCTAAAAAGGGACAGAAAAAACGAATTAGCCAAAACAAAAATTGATTGAAAAAATATTATTAGCAGTTATATGTCTTTGATTATAAAAATTATTTCAATCTGTAACAACTTCTTTTTCTGTTTAATAGTGTGTTTTTCATGTTGATAGATTTGGTTTTTTTAAATAGCTGATAATTTTAACACTTCTTTGTTTCCTAAAAGAAATTTTTTGCGTGTTCATTATGCTCTTTGCAACCCAATTCTTTTAGTAAACCACACATGTTTAAAGCTTTAGTTTTTGTTGCATGATAAGAAAAGTCAAAGATAGATTTCTGAACATTTTGATAACATATTTAAAAAAAAAAAATTTTTCATCTAACATTTTTGTTTCATATTTAACCACAAAATGCATTTGATGTTTGCTTCTGCAGCAAAAAACTAAGCTGTAAGATTTTTTTTTTCTTTTCTGTCTTTAATAATAATTCCATTCAGAATTTCATCGGTTAAATTCTTTATTTGATACTTAAATATAAACAGAAGTCTTGTGAAAACAATCTTTCACATTTTAAATATCAAAAAGTAAACTGAATGAATGAAAAAAAGTCATTTGGCTCACACCAAACACAGAATAGCACCGATGCAAAATGTACCAAACAAGCACATTCTGGGTCTGATATTCCTGTAAAGATCAGGAGATAAATTGTAAAATGTATTTTATACAACAAAGATTGGTAAATAAAACACAAACAAGTAGTTTATATTAAATTTATCAAATATTCTATTCCTGGTATGTAATAATGAAGTCAATGTATTATATCAAAGTTATGAAATTTTACATATTAAAAATAATGTTCTACTTGAGCTCTTTGGGCTTTAAGGCAGTAAGAGCTTTAAAATATTATCTTTTTATCATTTTTATACGTTTACTTATTTTTATTATGGAAATTAATATTGTGTGATTGCGCCAAACCCTCTATTAAAATGTTAAATGTAAATCATGATTATCTACTTCGAAGTTAACTCAGGTAATACTTAGATTTCTTCAATTTTTTATTTTCTAAAGTGATGATAGAATTCATTAAATTTATTGGTGACGGGAATTTTCTGCCATTTAAGACTGTTTAGTATTTAAAAAATTCGAAAGTTATAACTGAAGGATTGATTGAAAAGCATTGCCTCCGGGGCATAACTTCTTATTTGTAACTCGATATTCAAAATTCTTCTTGCACCTGACAACTACATGTGTTCTCTATTCAATCTCTTTGTCTACATTATTTCCAGGTGTCATTGGTGTGTTGAGAACTGAAGAAGATGACGACCCCCAAACGCCTGAAACAGGGAGATGTCATTGTATCTGCCCAAAACCTAATGACTTTCCAAAGATGAAACAACATCTTCAAAACCATGTTCTGATAGCCAGGGAAAAGCTGCCATTAAAGCTTGGTTTCGACAACAGCAACCAGAATTTTTTTTTTCCCGATGGGTTTGTTGGCACGTCGGAGTAAGTTCGTGAAAAAGAATAAAGAATATGTCGAATAGTGAATAAAGTTTTTCACGAAGTTGTGTGTGTACTTAAAAAATAATGCACGTTCTTAATTTGTTTAGTTGTTTGATCGGAATTGCTGCGTTATGAAATTGCAAATAATTTAATCTGACTACTTTTTAACTATCGCCACGGGGTAGAAAACATAACCCACTGAGCCTCCACTGTGGAATTTCAAAACCAATCAATTTCATTAAGTTCGGAAGAAAAATACAGTAATTCTCCTACGTCGAGAATTGCAGGAAATTTTTTGAAAAATCTTAAAAATTGCTAAATATATATTATTGATTGCAATTAGAGAGGTGCCATTTTAACCATCAATCACGTGATCAAATTCTCAACTAAGCAGCGAAATTCTCGATTATATCACAATACATTAAACACGATACAATCCGGTTCACAAATCGGGAGAAAAAAATCTCTAAAACCCTGACGAACACATAACATTAAAACCGATTTTAGCGTACAATTGCATCAAATGGAATCCATTTTACCAAAATTTTACTGTCACAATATAAGAAAATTCTTTTATAGATCTTACTGAGCTTTCGGCCGCTATCATTGTGAATGAAAAAGGGATTTTTAGGGTTATACCTATCGCCTGATTAACATAAAAGATATACAGAATACTGTGTAAGCCTAAACCTTGGGGAGGAGGAGAGGTTGTATGGAAAATAGTGTAAATAGGAAACCAACCAAACGGTGCACTATTTAGTCAGTTCGTATTTAATTAAAGTCACTTAAAAATAGAATGCGATGAAAAATGAAAATGTTACTACGTTCGTGTAATTTTTGTATCATTTGTAAGCTGCTTTGGAATTATACATCATTTATCTACATTTTCATAATTTCCGCGGCAATAGATGAATGTGTGGATGAAATTGTGTGGGTTTTCAAACAAGTCCAACACTACACTTTTTCTAATGGAGTACGTTTTGTGATTTCTTTCGCTGGAATATAAAATTTGACATCGGCTACTCTTTTTTCCCCTCCATTACGCAGACGATCTAAAATTTCACATTTGGTTTCAAAATATATGTCTTTTTCTTTTCATTGTTTTCCAAAATTTTTGGGGGGTAAAATCAATGAACTTTAAATAAATTATAAAAATGCTGTAGAAATTACAATTGTTTACCACTCACTAATAAATATGTTTTAAAAAAATTTTAATCAGAAAAAAAGCCCAATGATATATACCTATTATTCTGCAAAGATTTACTAACATTCATACTTCGCTAATTTACAAGAATATTTTTATGTGTGCAATAGTGGCCCAAATTGCTTAAAACCTTTGAAACAAGTGCAATTTCGAGCTTTGATAGCTCCTAATACCACTTTTTTTTTTTTTTTTGGAAAAATGCCATAAAATTATATATCAGTAGTAAGATAATTTAATCACAAATATAATGCAAATATCTTTATAAACAAATTTCCATTAGAACTGTACTCAAGAAGGGGGAAATTGGAAAAAATAGCAAAAAGTAAGTTATACAAAAAATTTTCACCATATCAATTACAGTTTATTTTGCAAACGTTTACCCTTAATTACGACCTTCCAATGGAGTGAACCAAGACTTGTTGTTCTAAAGTTGCTATGTTATGAAGCCAATATTGAATTATTACTTCTACTAATTCGGTTTTTTTCCCATATTGTTTCTGTCTAACAAGTTTCTTCTGTCGCCTCCATAGCTTTTCGATTGGATTAAGGTCTGCACCATTCCAAAACAAATCCAGCAGTGAAATATGATTATCTTGAAATCTCTTTTTGCACTCAATACCATCATGACATGGAGCTGAATCCTGTTGAAAAATAAATGACGCATGAGCCTTGATATAGTTTATATTAGCGTCGCACTAGAAGCAACACTAGGGCTATTGGCGACGGACCTCGTAATTTTGAACCACGGTCAAGTGATGAGGACGACACCTGAGCTGGCACCCCCCTCTACTAACATCCACACCACGCCAACGGGAGGACTTTGGGCCCCGAACAGATTTAACGTGCATGAGCCCCGGCTACACGGTGGGTCTTTGGCGGCCAAGGATCGAACCCGCGACTGAACGAAAACCGTCGGCCGCTAGTCCATGACCTTGACCACTAGGCTACCGCGACCCGCAAGAGCCTTGAAATGATCGTGTATGGAAGACTTCTATTTAGTGATAAGTAACATTTTATCTACGCATTTTTTGAGCAATTAATACTCCCATTAATCAGTCAAATTTTGCAGAATTTTTTTGCAAACATACAACGCCAGATCATGACACTAAATAGGTTTTTAACAGTATGTATTATGTAGTCAGGATGTAATCTTCAAAGATTCTTTTCCTTGCGTATTGTTTGTCATCACTACCCAACGGGCTGATTCTGGTTTCATCGTTAGGAGTAATCCACATTGTTTTACTGTCAGGTCAACATGTGGTTTTAACTCAATTTAATCTTTTCAACCTTTGTTTCAGAGATAAAAATGGCTTTTTTTCATACAATTTTAGTATTAAGACCAATTTCCTGCAGTCTGCATCGAACAGATCTTGTACTCAACTTCTTTCAAAATTCTACCATTTCATTTTGTATTCTCTGTCACGAATTTTTCCTATCATTTTTACACAGTCTCTTAATTCATCAGTCATCCTGTGGTGTTGTACACCTTCTTTTTGCATTAACCAGTCTGGTTTTAAAGTGTTCGAGTCTCCTTATGTGTCTGCAAAATTCTAGAAATACTTCACCTTTAGTTATGTTTCCACCAACAGTTCTTCAAATTTTTTAAAGTCTAGCTCAGATCATTCGACAATGCAGTTTTACATCACCTGTAGGGTGATTAGTTAGCTTTTTACAGAACTCTCTTAAATTAATGAGCTTAAAAAAATTACCAACTTGATAGCGATCACCTAATGCACTGATAGAACCTCGACAGTCACATGCTTGGCTCATTGCAAAAGAAAATGATACCTGATTGGCTCATTGAACAGTCGTGTTCATTGGTTTCTTTTTTTTAAAAAAAGGGGGGAAATCAAAGCAAATGATGCTTCCTTTTAAAGGTTATTTGGTTAGAACTTAGTAAAAATTAATATAATTAAACAAATTAACCAAAAAAAGTAGAATTATCATTAAAGTTCAAAATGCACTTTTTCAAAGGGTGTGAATACAAAACTAGTGTATACGAATGTAGGAATTCTATTTTGTATCATAAGCCTTTAACTTTCTGTTCATATTATATACAGTGGTTCCCAAAATAGAGTATACTTCCTTTTACAACATTAAAAGTATCAAAAGTAATTCTGAATATTTATATAAAATTAATATATATCTGAGTGATAAAATATAATTTAAGAAATGTACTAGACGTGGAAACAAGTATGAAACCCGTTTAATAAATTAATTGCACAATTTTTAATCAGAAACTACAATATATTAAGACACAAAATTGAGTGTACACCTGGTATAACTTTTAAATGAAAACATAAAAAGACAAACTAGTATTTGGTTGCACACCCCTTCGAATTAATGGCAGTATCGATTAACGTAGCATCGATTTAACCAGATCTTCGGTTGTTTCCCTTGTAATTTAAATTCTTCTCTTGACTAATTCTCTTAAAACAATTTTTAAATGGCTTTTTAATGGTTTTTACTCGTGATATGGAGTTTTTGGACAAATTTTTCCAACTGTAACCATAAATTTTCAATAACGTTGAGATCAGGTGATTGTGGTGGAGTGTGCATCTGCGTTCTACTGTTGTACAACAGCCACAATTGAACAATTTTAGCTGTATTCTTAAGATCATTATCGTGTTGAAAAATGAAACTCTATCCTAAACTAAGGTGACCAGATTTTATCATTCGAAAAGCGGGACACCATTGACATTGGGAGGGGGGGGGGGGGGTGGTTAAAAATTTGGTACCTAAAAAATACCTACCTTTGGTATCTAAATAAATTACTTACCTAAATCATCTGAACAGCTGATTTGTTGACATCACCTTTAATCAGCACTAGCACGCAGTACGATGTGTATCGCATGAGAGACAGTTACAAAACTCAATATGCGAAGGTGTTACCTCGTGGACGACCAACAAACTCCTTACACCCTAACCTTCTCCTCTCTGAAATTTCCTTCCGTTTCCAATTTTCGTATAAGATGTAATTCCTATGCAACGATGTTCCAAATGATGCTCGATCGCTAGCGGAACATGTCACCATAAGAATAAAATCTGTGGAAGTGTACAAAGCGGGACATTCTCTCTTCATTTTACAACCACAAAATGTTTTCATCGCTGCCAATACCGAAATATGCCACTGTTCATTAAGTCCCAACAATGGTGGTCGTATTCTAGCAACGGATCAAGGCGAACTTTGATAAGCAGTTCCTAATAATCAGTTCTCAACAATTATTTTTATTATTGAAGCTTAACATTATAAAATAATATAAAGCTCATATCATGGTGAAAGAGCTACATGGAAGCCGAAAACCATATATTCCCCTCCCGTTCTCCCTCCGTTTTCTAGCTTGTCGTGCATTCTTTCTAAAAATTGGGACTTTCTTAAGATCCCGCGGGACGTGGGATAAATTGTTGAAAATCGGGACGTCTGGTCACCTTATCCTAAACCCAAATTTTCAGCACTTTGCTTTAAATTATTTTTCAGAATGTTAAACTTCCTACCCATTGGTTGATATACAGTTCCATACGAATACAGAGCTCGCCCCCATACTTGACAGTAGGAATAGTGTTTTTAGGAAATAACTCACTGTTAAGCTTCCGCCAAACGTAGCATCGCCCATCACTTCCAAAAACATTAAATTTACTCTCATCACTAAATATAACTTGATTCCAGGAGTCTGGAGACCTTGAAATACAATTTTCAGCAATTAAAAGTCTTTTCTTCTGGTTTCGCTTAGAAATGAAAGGGTTTCTCCTGGCCCGAACGACCATTAAAGCCTGCTTTCCTGAGTAATCTTCAAATTGTTTCTGCAGAAACAGGTCTTTGTATCGTAGAGATAGTGGTTGCAGCAATTTTTGGAGCACTCACCTTAGGAGTTTCGATCATTTTTCGTAGGACCGTCCTACTTGTTCTGTCGTCCTCTTCCGGGAATATTTTTAACGTGTTCCGATTCTTTCTACTTTTTAATGACTTTTGAACACATCCAACACTTCACTGAAATACTTTTGTCTTTTTTCTAATAGATTTACCTTCTTCAGCCATTTTAACGACCATCAACCTAATTTGAGCTGCAGTTTCCGCTTTGGAACCCATTTTGAAGATTAATATTTCTACCAGATACTTATACATTAGGATCTAAATCCCATGGCTGAATCAAACACAAAAACTTTAGTAAAATAGTGGTAGCTAATTTATTAAGTTGTGTTCACTTTGTACAAAGTATATACTTAATTTTGTGACAACAATACTAGTCATTTAGTCAGAGAATGCAAATAGTTTTATTATCATATTAACTTCATGTTTATTTTTTGGATAAATATCTTATTTAAGAAGTGATTTATCATTCTATTTTATAACAAACCTTTACGTAAAACTTTACACCATATGTTTGTATTTTCGAAGTAAGGAAAGAGAGATGTATAGCTAATTATGGGAGTCACTGTATGTCTTCCCAGGTCAAAATCTGTATCGGATGTTTACCCACTTCCTTTCATCCGATCGAACAGAAATTTTACTCACATGTATAATTCCAATGTCAAATACAAAATATGCTCGATCAGTGACGGACTTCGGGGTGGCGATGCCTGGGGACCGGGCCTTGCACTTAACAACGTGCAACCGAGTTAAAATTTTGCACATACGAATAGCTCACGTAATTCTTATTTAGACTTAAATTTCCAGAGAAAAAAATAATTAAATAAATATAAGTAAAAAAAAAAATTTCAATCAAGCTTTTACTTAAAGATTATCTAAGAGTCATAATATATATATATATATATAAACACATGGATCAATAAGTTCCGAGACTAACCCAGAGATGGCGCTCGTAGTAAACCAGTAACCAGGTCTTTCTAGAGTACTAACCTTTGCTTGAAACGTGTCAAAATTTTAAGTCGATCGGACCAGAAACAGCTGAGTTATCGAGGTTGGAGTAAAGTCGTTTTGTAGTTTGTTTAAAAAATGGAAAAAACCGAGTTTCGTGTTCTGATAAAACATTGTTTTTTAATGGGTAAAAACACCGTGCAAGCGAAACAATGGATTGAAAAATGTTACCCGGACTCTTGTCCATCAAAAGCAACGATTTGTCGGTGGTTTGCCGAGTTTAAACGTGGTCGTACCGACACAAATGACGCGGAACGCTCGGGTAGACCTGTGGAAGCCGTTACACCGGAAAATGTGAGTGAAGTGACAAAAATTATAATGAAAGATCGTAAAGTGAAGCTCCGTGAGATTGCTGAGATGACACAGGTATCATATGGAAGTGTATTTACTACCCTTCATGAAAAATTGAGCATGAAAAAGGTTTTTTCCAAGTGGGTGCCGCGATTGCTTTCGATGGAACAAAAACAGCAACGAGTCGATGATTCAGAAAGCTGTTTATCGCTATTTACTCGCAACAAAAAAGATTTCTTGCGTCGTTACGTGACCATGGACGAAACATGGATACATCACTACACTCCAGAGTCGAAGCGGCAGTCATCTGAGTGGCGCACAGCTGGCGAAAGCCGTCCGAAAACGCAGCAGTCATGGCAAAGTCATGGCGTCAGTTTTTGGGATACGCATGGTGCGGATTTTCATTGACACCTCGAAAAGGTAAAATCTAATAACAGTGTTTTATTATATTGACTTTGCTGGTGCGTTTTTTGGAGGAAATCTGCAAAAAAAACGACCGCACAGTCTCGGGACTTATTGATCCATGTGTTATATATATACAGGGGGTGGACAAAAATATGGAAACACCTTGTAAAATGCATGTTTGAAAAGAAAGATTGATTTTAATGAAATATGTAGGTGGCGCTGGCGTTTTTGACTACTAACGCCATCTATACAACTTCGTAAATGTGCTAAACAGTTCAGTTGTTGTCGGAGTACTGTTATGTGAGGTTGTCATTGCATTATGTCAGAGTTAACAGACTTCGAACGTGGGCAAATTGTTGGAGCACGTATGGTAGGTGCTTCCGTAAGCAAGGTAGCCGAGGTGTTTAGTGTTTCAAGAGGTACTGTATCGAAGATTTATTCCGCATATTTGAAAAGGGGAAAAACATCATCTGCTAAATCACAGCGCGGACGAAAGTGTGTGCTGAGTGATCGTGACAGACGATCATTAAGGGCAATTGTGACGAAAAATAAGAAGGCCACAGCTGCAAAAGTTACTGCTGAAATGAATGTTGTGTTACAGAACCCTGTGAGTACCAAAACAATTAGAAGGGAGCTTCATAAACAGGGAATTTCTGGCCGTGCTGCAATTGAGAAGCCACTCATCAGTGATGCTAATGCCTGTAACAGGAAAAGGTGGTGTTTAAGTCATAAAGCCTGGACTATAGGTCAGTGGAAGCGTGTAATATGGTCTGACGAGTCTTCTTTCACATTGTTTCCCACTTCTGGCCGAGTTTACGTCTGGAGAACGCCATCTCAAGCCTATAATACAGACTGCTTGTTGCCAAGAGTGAAACATGGCGGGGGTTCTGTTATGGTTTGGGCAGCCATATTGTGGTTCTCTGCTGGCCCCATGATAACTGTGTCAGGGCACATGACTGCCAAGACTTATGTGAACATTTTGGCAGATCAAGTTCATCCCATGGTACAAACTTTGTTCCCCGATGGTGATGGTGTCTTCCAAGACGACAAAGCCCCTGTTCACACAGCTCACATTGTCCAGGACTGGACAGGTCACATAAACATAACAGGTCAATTGAAAAGTAACATAATATAACAGGTCAATTGAAAAGTCCCCGGCCTGACACGTAGATGGCGCTACTAGAATTAAATCCATATGTTTTTCAGTTAGTCCTAACCCTCAAAAGGTGCGTGTATAAATTTGACAGCTGTCGGATCATTAGTTTGTGAATTATAGCATTTTGAGTGAAGCAACTTTTGTTATTGTGAAAAAAAATGCATAAAAAGGAATTTCGCGTGTTGATAAAATATTGCTTTTTGAAGGGAAAAAATACAGTTGAAGCAAAAACTTGGCTTGATGCCGATTTTCCGGACACTGCCCCAGGAAAATCAACCATCAAGGATTGGTATGCTAAGTTTAGACGTGGTGAAAGGAGCACCGAAGACGGTGAACGCAGTGGACGCCCAAAAGAGGTTGTTACCGACGAAAACATTAAAAAAAAATCCACAAAATGATTTTGAATGACCGTCAATTGAAATTGAATGAAATAGAAGACACTCTAAAGATATCAACTGAACGTGTACATCATATCATTCACGAATATTTGGGTATGAGAAAGCTCTGTGCAAAGTGGGTGCCGCGCGAGGTCACTTTTGACCCAAAACAACGACGAGTTGATGATTCGGAGCAGTGTTTGAAGATGATCAAGCGTAATAAACCCGATTTTTTGCGTCGATATGTGACAATGGATGAAACATGGCTCCATCATTTCACTCCGAAGTCCAATCGACAGTCATCCGAGTGGACTGCACACGATGAACCTGCTCCAAAGCGTGGGAAAACGTCGGCTGGCAATGTTATGGCGTCTGTATTTTGGGATGCGCATGGAATAATTTTCATTGACTCCCTTGAAAAAGGAAGGACCATCAACAGCGACTATTGCATAGCGTTATTGGACCGTTTGAAGGACGAAATCGCCGAAAAACGGCCGCAAGAAAAAGAAAGTGCTGCTTCACCAAGACAATGCACCGTGTCACAAGTCAGTGAAAACGATGGCAAAAATCCATGAATTGGGCTTGAATTGTTTCATCTCCGTGTATCTCCAGATCTGGCCCCAGCAACTATTTCCTGTTCTCAGATCTCAAAAGAATGCTCGCTGGAAGAAATTTCGTCGAATGAAGAGGTAGGATCGCCGAAACTGAAGCCTGTTTTGAAGCTAAAGGACAAATCGTAATACAAAATGGTATCTAAAAGTTGGAGGGTCGCCATAATCAGTGTATCACCCGCAAAGTGAAAGGAATTATGTTGAATAAAAAACTAATCTTTTGCTAAAAAAAAAATGTATATTTTTTACTATGGTAGGCCGGGGACTTTTCAATTGACCTGTTATTTATATATATATATATATATAATTTAAAAGAGCTACATATTTTATACTTCTTTGATGTCGTTCGCGAGTAGCTGGTACTTCTAATTTATAGGTAATTTTCTCTATTTGGTCTTAGAAGGAGCTTTATAAATTTGCAAAAATATTTTACATTTTCAAAAAAAATTCATATTCATGCCGAGATCTACTGTTAACAAAAAAGTTGTTTTAAAATGATGTTGATGTTTATTTAGATTTAATACCAGTGTTGCCAATCGAATGAAATCGAAAATTGAGTGCAGAAATATGTGTATACAGCTTTTATGTTGAGTGATTTGAGATGAGTTCTTGTTTCTTATGTACTTGTACGTATTAATGAAACTTCTATTTGTTAAGCACTTTGACAGATGCCAAGAAGCATCACTCATTTAAATCAAAATCAATCTTTCCGGTTTTAGTTCTTGTTTTTAAGTACGAAGCAGGTCACTTTAGTAGCCATTCGAAGACCGAATAAAAAAAAATTGCAATTTCAAAAGATATATGAACATCTGCTCAATTCTGCGCTGCTCCATTTCTCCTACTCATTTTTTTTGATAGTGATATCACAAAATACCTACAAAATCCTGCAGAAAAGTCTGCTGTCAACAACGTCACTGTTTATGAGTGATTTATCATTTCGAAATAGTTTTGACGATTGTATAATGATGCTAGGAATCCTGAATCGAACGTAGAGCGGAAACGAACAAGAAACGGAATTAAAAGCGCAATTAATTGAGTGCAAAGATCAGCACGAGGCAAAGGTTGTTAACGAAAAGTTCGTAACGAAAATGGAAGGTGATCGAGGAACTATTACGTCACCATTGCACACTAAAAAAAAGAAAGGTCGTAAAAAAGCGAATGTTTTATTCCACGAGTGTTGATTCATTTGAAATTCCTAAGTGCTTACGGAAAGTTTGGCTAATTTCTGTTGTAAGGCACCGAAATCGAAGTATTCGGTGAAAATATTAATATGACAGGCTAAAATGCGATAGAAAAAATGATAATTCATAGAAAATGATTTTTCTGAAGATGATTTATAGTTGCCTCATTTAAAAAATAGTATTGATGTTTAAACAAGCGGCAGAAAGAAACCCGCATCTATTGTCTAAAATTGGCCTTTGTTTCAATTACAACCTGAGTTTTAAAATAACAAAACTAGTCAAGTCAATTGTTATACGGATCGGGAAGGTGTGTGTAATTCACTTACACCACACTTTATGTTTCTCTTTAATATAAAACTGAAATCCTGATGCAGGATTCAAAAGTACCTTTTTCCAATAATAGATGGCGTGCTAAGGCAAACTGATATTACCATTTTGTTATTTCATGTTAAATGACACTAAAACAAATATCACAAGTCTTGCGAGATTGGTGATGATAGCTGCTGCGACGAGTATTCGTCGTCATTTTACGTCACTTACCGTCCTTCCAGATCATTTACCCATAATTCGCCGGAAATCGAGCAATGATAACGAAAAAAGTTGCTACCGGTATCGTTCCAAAGAAAGTGAAAACGGCTGGAATAGTTGTAAGACGATTTATTAAGATTCGAAGGTATTTTGTATATATTTTGTAGGATATAGGAAAAAAATCAATGTAAAGCGCTGATGACCTCATTTCGGGCGTAACATGCCCTAACTCGAGTGCTTCGAGCCTCCCTTTGTGGCCGCGGTAGCCTGTTCTCATGATTATGAGCCAGGCTGAGTTGTCTTCCGTCGGAATCGTGAGTTCGAGTCAGGTGCCACTAAAGATCCTTTTTCGTGTTGCGGAGCTGATGCCGTTAAATCTGTCGAGATCCCAAGTCCCGCCATTGGCGTGATGTGGAAGAGATTAGAGAGGTGTGTCACCAAGTATCGTCCTTGTCAGTTTCACCGAGGCTCAAAATTAAGAGGTTCGTCGCCAGGGTAAAACAATGTTGTTCTAAGTGTAGCGTTGATGAACAATCAATTGTAACCGCTCTTTGTATATGTGTAACACACTTATACCTCTCGCCTCGACTTACCCAATAAAACCGAGCACCATATTAATCTGCGTTACGACGGGAATCATCTTATTTTCAACAGATATCTCCGATTCCCATACTCAAGGATCATCTACGATAACAATAGTTTTGTATGGATTGGGATTGTTTATTAACGTCGCAATTGAGAAGCAACACGAGGACAACTGGCGACATACTATGTAATTTTGAACCTCGGGCCAAGTGATGAGGGCGACATTCCAAGCATGCTACCTTCCTTCCGAAATTTCAGCACCATGCCAACGGGTCTATTCCAGGATCTAGACAGACTTAATATGCATCAGCTTTCTCTCGCTTACCTGGTAGATCTTCAGTGCATCAGATTCTGAACTTAAGACTCGATGAAGAACTCTGCCAAGAATCTTCGACCAGATCGAAACATTACGACGACTACATTTCTCCTCGCATCAGGAGAGAGAAAGAGTATCGTGGCAATTATTACTTTAATATTATCCATCTATCTGTCTATCTATCTGTTGTCTGTCTATCTATCTGTCCATCTGCCTACCTATTTGTCTTCGTCTGCTCTATATCTGCCTTCTATATATATATATATATATATATATATATATATATATATATAGGAATTTTAAACTTCTTTCCTCCAAAAAACCTTCATTTTTTTAAAAAAATTTACTAATTTAATTTTAATTTATTTCGAACTGATGTTGTCTGGATTTTTTGAACCTGGTTCTATTAATTCAAAACCTTAACATCATCCCTATATTAATGCATTTACTCAAAGTACTGAGAGGGCTGAGAATTTTCCGGCCTGGGATGGTGAAATGACTGATGCAATAATATCTTTACTAGCAATTTATATATAGTGCTACCCTGTACTAACTCGATTGCAAAATTTCGGAACGAATTAATATGCTTTTTCACAATGTTTTAAAAGTTCCCATCTACCAGCCATTTTAATTTCGTGAACGTACGTTAACTTCTATGGAATTTCTAACAACTATTTTCAAATCTTAACTATTTGATCTGTTGGAATGCACTGAAAAAAAGGAAAACATAATGATGGTTTCTGGGTGGAATTACATTTGTCCTCCAATCTATATTTGGGACAATTTTGTATCTCTATTGTAATACCCGTTTGTGGTTCTCCGGTCTTTAAAAAAATATTCGGAAATATTTTCGAAAAAATCGGGGATAAAATGTACTCCCTGCAGAAACTCTCATTACATTTTTGGCTCTTTAGATGTACTTTTTTTTGCGTTCAAATGGATGAAAGAGTAAAGATTTGAGGACGGTCGTAAGAATTCCGTAGGATTAACATTACGTTCACGAAATCAAAATGGCTGCAAGCGAGACATCAGAACCACTTCATGAAAATAGACAGACTGGGAAAACGAGTAGTTATAAGCGTTTCCATTCGAAAGATTTGACGTCCAGCCTTAATAGAAATGAATCAATACAAAGACTCTTCTTTCTCCATCATACATTCAACGTGATAAAGTAGTGGGTTTCTGAATTTAAAAGAAGTCGTTCGATTACTAAAACGAATTTCGCCCAGACGCCCTGCTGAGGTGACGACTCGTCATCTCCAAAAATTGTGTTGGAAGATCGTAAATTAAAAACTGATTGAGGTAGCTGAAACTGTTAAATTGTCAAAAAAGAACATGTTCACAATATATTAAATGACATTTGGAGCATGCACACGCTCTATTCGAAGTTTGTTCCACGTTTGTTGAATAGCAAAACAAAAATTCAGTCAGGAAAAACTATATAACCGAGATTGTTGAGCTTTTTTAAGCGGAAAACAGAGAGAATTTTTGCATGGAGATTTAATCCACTCTACACTCCTAAAAGTCAATAATAACAGTCAAAACAATGAGCTAATGAAAGAACCTGTAGCAAAATCTACTGTCGGACTGGCAAATTATGGCGTTTGTTTTTTTGTATGCAAAAAAAGGAATTTATATTCATTGATTATTCGGAAAGATGATACTGAGCAAACTTATTCTGCTCTTGACGACTTGGTTGAGATAAACAACCACACATCCAGCGGTAAAATGTATTGCTTCACTGATGACAATGCATCCAAATTACATTCGACAATCGTATAAATAGCTAAAACAATGGATTCGATTGCTTGTTACACCTGGCGTATTCGCCAGATTTATGACTATCCGCTAAAATCCTAGCCTTAAAATAACACCAGTACAAAACGAGTTTTTTTTGAACATGGGTTTTCTCTTTCAAACTCTTGCGCATTTAGCGTAAATATAATTTTTTTTATTACCTTAAATTTTAAGAGCAAAGGAACTTTGAGTCAAATAGAATGTATTCAATTATTAATTTAATAATTTATTCTGTATTATTTGATGTTTATTAAATTTATCACCTAAAATGAATACGTGTTAAATTTTTAACTAATTAAGCATTGGATTTGGTGACTTTATGAGAAACTTATGCAAATTTTAATTCTTCAAATAATTAGTTTTCACTAAATAATTTTTTATTAATTATAGTTAACATCATTGTGACGATCCAAAACAATCGTGTAACACATGGATCAACAAGTTCAGACTAACCCAGATGGCGCTCGTAGTAACCAGTAACCAGGTCTTTCAGAGTACTAACCTTGTTTGAAACGTGTCAAAATTTTAAGTCAGATCGGACCAGAAACAATAGAGTTATCGAGGTTGAGAAAAGTCGTTCTGTAGTTTGTTTAAAAATGGAAAAACTGAGTTCTCGTGTTCTCATTAAAACATTGCGGTTTTGAATGGGTAAAACACCGTGCAAGCGAAACAATAGATTGAAAAATGTTACCCGGATCTGTCCATCAAAAGCAACGATTTATCGGTGGTTTGCCGAGTTTAAACGTGGTCACCGACATAAATGACGCGGAACGCTCGGTAGACCGGAAGCCGTTACACTGGAAAAAATGAGAGAAGTGACAAAAAATTATACTGAAAGATCGTAAAGTGAAGCCCGTGAGATTGCTGGATGACACAGACATCATATGGAAGTGTATTACCATCCTTCATGAAAATTGAGCATGAAAAAGGTTTCAAGTGGAAGCTGCGATTGTTTCGATGGAACAAAACAGCAGAACGAGTCGATGATCCAGAGCTGTTTATCGCTATTACCGCAACAAAAGATTTCTTGCGTCGTTACGTGACCACATGGACGAAACATGGATACATCACTACACTCCTGAGTCGAAGCGGCAGTCATCTGAGTGGCGCACAGCTGGCGAAAGCCAACTGAAGGTCTGAAAAACGCAGCAGTCAGCTGGCAAAGTCATGGCGTCAGTTTTGGGATACGCATGGCGATTTTCATTGACTACCTCGAAAAAAGGTAAATCGATCAACAGATTATTATATTGGATTTTACTGCGTGTTTGAAGGGGAGTGGAAATCGCAAAACGACTGCACAGTCTCTCGGGACTTATTGATCCATGTGTTATAGAAAATTCTTCAGCTCAGGTGAGCGCTTTAAAATGTGAGAAGAAAGCTTATAAGTTTTGACTCAGACATACAATGTCAGTAGAAAAAAATGCATTAAAAATGGCTTGGTTGACAACAATTTGAGAGCAACTAGAGATTATTATTGTTGATCTGGTTTTTTGAGGTGATCATGAGAATCTCTTTTAAGACTGATATTATTAAGTCATAATACCAATATGAAAAGAAGTACAATCTTGATTAAATATAAAATAAAGTGTAATTTTTTATAAAAAATGTTGCTTTTATCAGACTGGCAACTTATCAACGCACCTTCGTGTTTTTTCTCACAAGAATTCCTAACTAAGTATTTAATTTTTTCACACACGATATTTTCAAGAAATTTAAAATGACTATTCATAAATTTCTATCCAAATGTATCGTTTTTTGCGGTTGCGTGTTATTAAAATATATTGTTTTGCATTTTCTTAGCGTAACAGAATTGATAGATTGTATTACTATTTGTAAATAAATCATGTAAATAGATAATGCATTTATTATTGTTTTTGTGGATTAATTCATTGTTCTTCCCCAATGAAAAATTAATCTTTCTTCCAGTTACATCCTCAGAATCTGAGTCCGCTGCTCAGAGGCAGAGATCCTTTATTTACAGTGAAATAAAATTTGTAAACTTACTTCCGCATGGGAATATTCCGTAATAATCGTGTTGAAATTTCGTCACGGAATTACAAATTCACACACGCACAAGTTCCCTGTTCTACCACATTTTTATTATATACACGAACAGATTGTTTTGTTTTTTATTGTGTTATATCATTCCAAATGACATGGGAATGGATGAAATTATTCCTTTTCTGAGATAAAACCAATATGAATCGTTACGAATCAGAGATTCTCAAAGTTTCTGATTTCAAATGTTTCTTTTTATGCAAAGAGTATTTAACCGTGGAAATTAACACACTATATATACTTAAGATTTAGATTAAAATATATGTACTTATAATTATATAACCATACATATATTCATATACTTTTCCTTACATTAATTATTACAAATTAGTTTTGTTAATAGCATTTTAATGAAAATAAAATCTAATTACTGCTATTAAACTACAGTCATTTATTGGTTGCAGTGCTAAATACCTATTATAACAGTTTTAACTTATCGTTACGAGCAAGAACGTAACGTTTCCATATCTTTCATCAGTGGCTAATTTATAAGCAGTTAAAAAAAGGAGAAAATGAGAAGATAAGAAAATTATCTGTCTGCGCTGGCGCTGTGCAGCGGCCACGCGCTTTTGGCTTTTACGCAAGTTTTCGCTTTTGGCTGTACGGCAGCACGGCGGAAGTGGAGCACGGCTTTATACGGCAAAAGTCGAAATTCCATAGATTTCAACATTTGGTGTCCACGAAATCAAATGGCGGGTAGACGGGGCTCTATTACTGTCTTCGCCCGAAGTTAAAGAAGTGAGGTCAAATATGAAGGCTTTTCAAGTAGCAAATTATTCGATATAAATTTGATATATCTCTACTCTATTATCGTAACAAGAATTTAATTACACACGTCGTATTATTACATAGCTCTGAGTGAATTAAACTATTTTTATTACATGAAAATGCGTTTTACATTTCGTTTCAGCAGCAACACCTAAAGGAGCATGAAATTTTCAACATTTAGCGAAAAGGTTCTTCTTATTTTAAGAATGTGATATGATAAAAAAGGAATAGATGCTTCATAACTGAACGTAGACATAATTTTATATTGAACATTTCTTTTCAGAAATGTACATTCGGTTTTTGTTCTATTCTTTTAAAGCTAGAGCTACCGCTTAACGCCAGGGACGCATCCGCCCAATGAACGAAGTAATACCAA
>BMAW01023471.1:0-53271 GCA_019974015.1 Nephila pilipes | reverse complement strand
AGTTACGTATTAACACTTTAAGAGATTTGAAAATATAACCTCAATATAAACTCAAATGAAAAAATATAGTTCCTAAATGGAAAAAATATAAACTCTATATTTTCTCTCTCTCGAGCTGTTTTATCTCTGATATTCATAGACATTTTTTTTTACGTCAAAATAGTTTTAAAAAAACTTCATCATCATTCATTGCTTATCTCATATTTAATTTCAGTATTATGCAATATTAGCATCTCCGGTTTACATGTCGTTGCCATCTACACATGGTCTAAATATGCATCGCATTGGTACACATTCATTCGTGTTTTTGTATTTAACCACCATTTTGTAGATCAATTCCCCTGGCACCGCTTTTCAGAATAAAAAATAGTAAAACATTGTGATTCTTACTGTCTATTGAAAAAAAAAATCGGCAGAATTTCTTCATAAATTTTCATAAAGACAGAATTTGAAAGTTCGCATTTTTCGAGATATACTTCCTGAAACGCTGCTTAAATATTTTTTGCTCTATAAATTTTTCACCTTCTGCAAAAATTTCCTTTGATTATTGATGCAAACAGAGCCTAAAATGTGTTGGAAAACTAAAGAAATGTATTTCGTTAATCCAACAGTCGATAATGAAGGACATTTCTTTTGTAGGTGTTATTGATAATGAAATACAAAATTGAATCAAGAATACCCAGTTTTCGAAAGTATATGAATATTTATATAGTAAAGCAATCACTTAGAAAAAAATTTATTTAAGCAAAATTATTGTAAATTCTTTTTCATTTTTTTTAAAAAAGAGTTTAAGATGGTGCATCTAAAAATCTCAAAATAGTTTTTTTTAAAAAAATTATTCTATATGGTTTATTTTTTAGGTGCAAATTACGAGCTATATCTAAAAAATAATGCCTCCTTAACCATAACATTTTCATTTGTTACCCAACTTAAAATTTTATAAAATCTACATGTACCTCTAAATAATGAAGTTATTTTGTTCATTGGTAGCATTGCTTTGACAGAACTAAAGATGTTGGACTCACAAGCTGCTCAGATTAAAGAAACAAGGTGTCAGTTACGTATTTCCTCTTCTCAAAGATTTAAAGTTCCTAAATCACTTTCGTCTGAAGACAAGCAAAGCCACCATTAAAACCTGATGTCAATAGAAAACCACCGAATCATTTTGAACAGATGTACCAACTAATTCTGCATTTACGTAGTGAGACAGTCGAGCTTGATAAGGTAATAGGATTAAAAGAGCCACACAAGATCTGTGTTCTCAATAATTTAAAAAATATGATAACAAGTATAGACCAGCATGAAGTTTTCGCAAACCTTATCTACAACACTAGGGGTAACTTCGATTTCATCTTTAAGTTTCCAGCTCCTTTTCCAAACAAAAACAAAACTCTTATTACGAAAAATTAGGTAAACAGAAGTATAGTGAATACATATAAAGAAATTCGAATAAAAAAGCAAATGAGATATGAGAGTATATAAGAAATTGGAACAGTACTGACCTTGAACAAGGACAACTCCCTCGAAAGGTTGAGGCTATAGATTTTACACAATATTAATTCAGACTTTACACTCTGAGTTTCTGGATAAGAACAATCCTAGATATATTGAGAGAAGTTATTAGTTTCAAGCGACGTGGTGGAACAGTGAACGTGAAAGCATTCCCTTGTAAAGGAATAACACAAAGTATCGTTTTGAAATTACTGGACTAAGGTTTCGAACTGTAATTTTGTACCCCAATTATTAAAAAATTAGTATATATTTAGACCATGATAAAGCATTTTAAATTCTGTGATGAATTTTATACTTAAAGGATAGACGAGTTTGGTAAAAGACAGCCACAGTTGGTTGACAAGAAGAAGAGTTGAAAATAGAGTAGGATTGCTTATTCTCTCTGGGGAACGTCACCCGTGTTTCTATCAAGACAATAAAATTCACATGGCAAAGAAGACTTGCGTAACCTGGCATCATGTGATTTCGCAATTTACCTATAGCTGCGTTGAGGTGATGCTGGCCAGTGCGGAGAAATTTGACTAAATTGATATGGATTTATGCAATACACAGAAGTACATGTAGCGTTCAGATAACAACAAGAAATATTAAAATTGGGTAACAATAAAAATAGTTGTATTATGGAGATGTTAATTTTCATTCAAACCTCGAAACTTTAAAAAAATAATATGCAATATTAAAAATAAAAATTTGACACTTTTTGACTTAAAAAATGCATTGAAGATCCAAAAGCTAAACTCTTTTTCATTTCTTTTCATAAATAAAAGTATATTTGTTTTTTTTGTATACAGTTGTTTCAGTCAACCTTTTTTTGTAATTTTAAATTGCATGCATAAATCCTCACAACAAATGAAATGATCTGGTAAATTATGTGAAAATAAGAATAACAGTGAATTGAATAAGAGATAGTGATATATATATAAGCGAAATAGAATGTAACAGAAAATGGATATAGAGTGGCCATATATACATATCAAGCAGTCATTGTAAATAATAAGCAAATGGAAGTGACTCTTGATCAGAATAACAAGAGCCGAATTATGATTGAATCAGAATGAGACTATGGCATCTTATTATTTGAATACAACAATAACTAATTTTACAGGATTTGAAAAAAAGAGCATACTGCACAATCTTCGATAGGCAATGAACATGCTGTCCTCTTTACGCTTCTTCGAATCTTTTGACTATTTTAGTTTAGCTTGGAGCTGGGTTGGTTGGTCTACCAACGTCACACTGTAGCTAACAGCGATAATTCCCGCTACGAACCCGCAATTTCTCGGAACTATCGTCATGATGAGACACACCTAAGCTTAGCACCTTACCTCTTAATATCTCCGCTATGCCCTGAGGATCTGAGCCTCACCAGTTTTGATGTACAAGTTAGCTCATTAATTATGGGTCTTTTTTGTGGCATCAGCTACCACACCATTCGCGGAGCATTTACAAGACCTTTATTAGACTTTAACGGTGGTGTGAGAACTCAAGTAATGAAGGAAGGTGGTTAATTTTTATCTGAAAAATAAACTTATTAAATAACATCATACAACATTATAATCAACATCCGTTCTCCAGGACTAGTTTAATCAAAGGTGAAATAAAACAAATTATAGTTTTTCATCCAGCCTTAACAAATACAATCCAGAAACACAATCTCTCTTTATTTCAAACAAACACTATTATTCTCAGAAATATAACATAACATACCCATTAAACAGAAATGGAAAGTAAAGATATATTAATACACTCGGTACCTTTTAAGAACCAATCTTTCTAGAATTTTGCTTCGTTTTAGGCAATACCTTTCTCCAAGAACGTTCAAGATCCTTGAACTGGTTATTCTTATCACAATATTATTATTGTTTCATGCTGTAAACAACTTTTTAAAGTACCGGCGAATAAATTTCCGGTCCACTTGTGCTTTGATTCCATTCTCGAGAAGCTTTCAGCCTACAAAACAAACAATTTCTGATAGAAACATTGTACAGCTTCGAAAAGCCTCACCCTTTTTACCATTCACTTTGTGCGTGTATTAGAGAATAAATAGAGAATTATTTTCAGTTTCTCAGTCCATTTAATGAGTAAATCTCTGAGAAAGAGGAAGGGAGATATAAAGGGCAGATGAGAGGAAGAGCTCTTTGCACAAATGGCTGGACAGCTCGTAGAATTCTGCCCTTCTAATGAATGCCTCAGAATAAGGTGCCGATGACTCAATTCATACAATTTCTAGACATGTTATTAGGGTTTGTGGAAAGCCTGCCGAAAATGCATATTTATGATCTGAGGGAATCACTGGCAAATACAGACAGGAAATGTTTCATCGAGATTATCAGTAAATTGTCCATTACAGTCAGAAACAGTCGTAATTTTAGGACGCTTTGTAACAGGTGAATACATTTGTTTTGTTCTTGTCTACAATGGATCTGATGCTTTTGATTATTTGGTTTATTTTTAATGTATTATGCTTATTGGAAACTACAAACATTGAATAATTCAACTTTTTTCTTATATTTTATTCTTTCCGCTCGGTATTTTAAGAGTAGGATTGTAAAAGATAGATCAGTGCCGTATTTATTCAGAATCTATTTTATTTTTCATCGGTTTGGTTTTTCGTTCGCTTTCAATGTAATGAAGCTTGTTTCATTCTTAAGAAGAAGCGATAGCTTTTGAGAAAGCTTTGTTGTTGTGGGTTACACAGTCCAAAATGTCAGGCTCTTTTCGATCCCTGTTCTAGCTGACTTTTTCGATCAGCTTTCGTTTGTAATAGCAATAAAACGCACTCAACCAATGGTTTATAAGAACAGAGAAATTCTGTGTACAGGTCCAAACATTTTCTCTAGCCCATTTTGCAATTTCATCAGTCTGGTTTTTAGATTGTATGATTTATATAAATCTTAGTTTAAAAAATGTCTTCATGCTCATAAGTGTAATATATAATTTTGAGATAATAATAATATATGTTACGAGCTTGAACATAAATAAAGTCAATGACATATTTATATACATATTTATAGTGTGTGTGTTCTTCATATATTACTTCCTTATATACCTTAATATATATTTATATTACTCCTGAAGTATCTTATATTTCAACACATTATTAGATTCAATGGTTTTATCGAAGAAATTATATCAGCTCATAATTTTTAAGTATTCAGATATTAACTGTATACAACTTAGCTTAACTTGACTGAAAAATAAAGATCTTGAAATGATACGAGAAGTGGTTCAAAAGAACTTTGCTTTGGTGGAAACAGAGGCACAAGCGGTGAATTGTTACATTGAGTATTATTAAACCAAACACAGAAATGACAATGAGCATGGTTGTCTTTGATTTGTGCAATATTGCTGGCTTCAAAAATTTTTTGCCCGCCATACGAGTTTGCTCGTCACTTTTACGTTCGTAAATAATATATCAAGTTATATTGTATCATAGTTATTGTGCACATATTATGAACCAGCAAAATAATGTTGGCTGATACACATATAATTGTCCAACGTACCAGCAAAAGAATAAATCTCAGTACTGTAGTAAGATAGAGAATACTAAGTCAATGCTTTTATGAGGTTTCGAGAATGGCTAACTGAACTTAGTTTACGCCATGAGCCAGACAATAGCATAAATACATTTTCATGTTATGAGTGCCATTGCCTTTCGGATTTCAAGACTACTTGAACGATCCTCTATTACTTAACAGTATTTATCTTTAAAACATATTGATATATTCCACAGTTTCACTTTATTCGACTCTTTTGACCAAGAAATAACAAACATTGTTAGTTTTTGAAGATACAAGAATATTACTGTATCAATTAAATCTTACCATTACTGAATGGAGACCAAAAGAAATGTGATGAAGACAAACATAAAATTAACCAGATTTCTTACAGTATTTTAGGAAAGAAAATGTAAATTTGCTAGTATGGCACTTTTTTTAAAATTGGTACATAATAATAGTTTCTATGATTAGATTCACTGCTTATACCGAAATAGGGTTTGTCAGTATTTATTACCTGTCTTTATTTGAATTAACGTACAGGCGATCAATGATCAATTTTCGTTTTTCGCTTTTGATGTTTTCAGAAGAATAAAATAGTATTATACTTTTAAAAAAATTGCCCTCATAGCCAATGTTCACATTTTACCACGTAACTTCAAGCCATAACACCAAACGCCCGCTTAAAGAATGCACTGCTAAAAAACAACAACAAAAAAAAGACACACATCTCTTTTCAAAACAATATTCCATCATTCCATATTGACGTGGAATTGGTGGGTAATAAAAATTGTTAAACAGTGATATGAAATAGAATTAAAAAAATACTTAATTTCTCATACCAAATGCAATTTACGATTTGGTGAGTGAATGAATTTGGTGTCAAAGGAAAATATTGGTTAAACATGGAAGAATAAAAGCTAATACTATTTCGGGGAAAATGTTGAATGACGTCTTTGGGTTCATTGAAATAAAACCATCCGATAGCTCATATTCATTGAGGTAACTTATACATGTGTTCTCAGTATTTCTTTCATTTTATAACAAAACATTATGTTAATTGTCGAAAGTTTCGAGAGCGATGGCACCCGCATGCAAGCTATAAATGAATATTGAGCATTCTTCGTCTTGATAACGCACCGAATCAATCGCGCTTTTCTCTTCGTTGCTAAAGATTTCAATAATTGTTATTGTATGAAATCGTTCAGTTTTAAATAGAATAAGCCAGATTAACGGCAGCCGACTGTTGCAGAGTCGCTCCAACCACAACGTGCAAAAAAAATCAATTATCGGTCGGTTTCGCAATAATGTAAGCCGAGTAAATCAGTTTTCTCAATGCTAATATCTGCGCTTAACCAAATATGTTAACACGGCTTAATTAATCAACTTTCAATATGCTTAATCAACTTCTAAGACGCATGTTTCCTCTAGACAATTTTTTTGAGCAGGCCCGAATTCATTGCTCTTCAGAACTTTGGTGCCGAGTTGCTTCGGTTTCTGGGGTGTTATGTAACCAAACATCGAGACAAAAGCTGAGAGTTAATAAAACATACATAAACATTGCTGTCACAACGTGCCGGGAGAAGCGATATTATTATGAAAAAAAAAAAAAGGCACCATTAAATAAAGTTGTTTGTTAGCCTTTTTATGTGTCCCATAATCGCATTAACCGACTTGAGTAATCGTTGCAAGTTTGAGTTCAAAAGCCAATGTACTCATTTCAAAACGCTGGTTTTCAAACAACCATTGTTATAAGAGGGTCAACGAATACAAAGAGAAATCGACATTTTTGCATGCTAAAGCATTACTGGTCGTTCCTGAAAGGTACTTTCGCCAAACGACGCCGATGATAGGCGATAGCCCGCAGTAACGACGTTCTTTTGTCGCGCTCGTAGTGATTGCGATGTTGTTGTAAATAGCACTCGGCACTATCGTTGCTGCAGATCAGAATGCCCGAGCCTGATCGGCGCTGGCTGTTGGCTTTGGTATAATAGTAGCAAACAGTTGAGTTTCAACATTTTTCCCAAGATATACAGGTGCCTGCTCTTTTCCTTTCATCTATTGTTCTCAACCGATATCGTCAACCATCGTTTTTGGGCGTTAGTCCAATTCTTGAGTTCAATGGGGACATTAAACGACGTTATTGAAAATGTTTTCTGGTTTCATTAGTTATTCTCGCCGTTGGAGTTCTACCAGCTGTGAAACACGGCGTAGTCCGACAATATATCATTCATTTGTTGAAAATGCAATGTTCCTGCTTTCAGACTACGTATTACTTATCATTTTGTGCAACGTTTTCGAAATCGACGATTCATTAAAAAATACCCCGGTATATATGCAACATTTCATTTTTCTATGATGGTTTTGGTTGAAAGATGAAAAGCGAAGGTTCATAACCCCGTTAGCAATGGGCGATTTCGCACTGAAAGCAAAATGCACAACCAATTGTTCCAGTGTCGAGGCATTATTTTTTCTCATTTTAAAAATAAAAATATTGCCAGATATTATACTTCCTCCAGTTCAGTTCAAGAACATTTTCAGAGTTCTTTCATTTTTTCTATTCGAAAAAAGTTTTTTAAAAAACATTTAAAATGTATGATTCATTGAGAAGTTTGCCGATATTTCCGCTTATCAAAACATTTTCGTATATACTATCAGTATATAACAATTACGATGATAAAAGCATAACATACTACTTGCTGATTTCGTATCATGCGGCCAACGCGAGCTTTTGTCGAGTATTTATTCTCGATCAAATTGGTCAGCAATCTCGAATAAGAAGCCAGCTTTTGTTTATCGTTTCAATCTTAGCAGAAGCTAATGCAAAAAAGAAAGGGCGTGAAAAAAATAACAGTCGTTATCGGACATTTTGTTGAGTAACTGGTGAATATGACCGGTGAGTCAAAGATCATTACAACAAATTATCCAAGCGAAAGGCTCAAAGATAAAAATAGTCGATGGAGCTGACAAACAGTGTCAAACTCACGACCCTGCGATGCTGAAATCGACACTATATCGAGGAAGCCTGATGAACGAAACTAATTTGCACTCAAGCAACGATGAACTGGTCACAAAACGCCGTTACAAAAAAAAGTGTCGAGCGGCTCAGTTAGCCTTTAAAGTCTCTTATAATCTCGTGAAAAGAATTGTTATAAATCGATCACATGGAAAATAATGAAGAATTAAAATATGAAATGCGACCCCGGAAAAGGATTTAGTCAGTCAGTTCGACAAAAATTGTCGATGGAGCGCTTCGATTGCGAATCAAAACAACGACCTCATCGACCAACAGTGAACTATCAAACGTCGTTGCGCTGCTCGAAAGAAGCTTCCGGACATGAACGTGTTCTATTCACGATAAAGCAAACCACGGCGAAGAATTAAAGACAAATAAAATTAAAAAATATGAGCTATCAACAGCCGTACTGCCGTAAAACGGTTATGGTCAATATTAAAAGCCCGAACAGTTAACAGCATCGTCGAAATATTGTAAGGAGGATTTGTGCGTTTTCAGAAAACTCATTCCATAAAAAAACTGCTACTAACTATTTAATTCCGCTAAATACTGTAACCCGTACCAAATCCATAGCATTGAGCCACCCACTGGAGGCCGTTATAGGCAGGGGTCATGATACCTCCGTGTCGTCTGCTCGTCAAAAGAGGTGTATGATGTTTATTTTTTCGTTCACTGGCGTTCAGCTCATGACGCGTCTTTTCATCTCAATTGTTTTCCGAAGTCATATCGAAAGCCCACTGGTCGGGGGGGGGGCGTCAGAAACGGAATGTTTTGAGCTGCTGGATGAAGTCAACAACAGTTTTCCAGTTCCCATAATTTCAATCTTCACAGAACCCCGCACTTCTTTTTATATTTGACAGATTATTGATAAGCAGAGAATCACGGCTTAAAAGCACGTGGTAAAGGAAGGATCGCTCAGAAGCAGAATTTAAATTGAATTTTTAAAAAACAGATTATTCATCATGCCTTTCTTTTCAGTTTCAGATGCCAGCATTGTAACTTCCTTTCGTGCGCTTAGCATTTCAGCTGCGCACATAATTTACCCTAATATATTTTGCAGAGTGATTTTAATTAATCATTGGTCGTTATCGTTCTTTGAGACACCATATTGGCAGTAGCATGTCATTTACAACACTGCAGATCGCGTCAATTTGTTAAATACTGGCTATAGGAACAGTCATTAAAGCCAGCCAATCAGCGAGTCGCCGTCGGTGCAGATGATCCATTTCCGAACGCCCGGAGTACACCATTCGCGATGTGTCCGCAAATAGTTCGTTCGGTGTCCTTTATTCTTCGCGCCAGGTGAAGAAGCCAGAAGAAGGTACTGTCATTGTGAGGCCTGAGTCGAGGCCGTAACAGGGCCCGGCGACAGTTCAGCCTAAAGCTTCTCTGTGATTGCATCGCTTGTCGCACTGATAAACGCGAGATTATATTACAGTTTCTCGTACTTTTCGGTTACTGTCAAAGTGACAGAACAATTTTATATATTTCTCTCGTCACCACACTTTATTTCCTATGGGAGGAGCCAATGACCCAGATTTAACGTGCTTTCCCCTCTGTTAGCCCGTCTTTAGTTGTTAGTGTCGAGCCTGAACTCGATCAGATACACCAGTATCACTAAAGCCGCATGATGTTAGCTATCGCAAATGCCAATAAAAAATAAATAAACTGACAACCCAATTTACGCAGTATGCGAGCGCAAGCCGATACTTGTCTTTCAATCTCGAATATTCCTTACGCAATGAATATCTAAGTTTTTCCATCAAATTATATCGGTTGCTGTGTCGCAATTGGCAACGGCGAATATTATGCAAATATGTTCAGTGCGACAGCAAGCACAGTCTCTCATCAAACAATCATCAATATTGATGATGCGTTTTATATCTGCGAGGCGACATCGAAAGATCTTTTGTGTCATTGTACCAACGGTTCTGTCGCCACTTCTTTCATATATTCAAAAGAGCCGGGAATTTTTTATTATGTGACAAAGATAAACAAAAAAGTACGAATAATAGAGTCAACGCTTTTTCAAGCGATAAATGGTAGCTCGGTGGCAAGACTTTTGATGCCGAATGTTACCCAGTACAGGCTGAAGACGTCTTGCGATATTATCACCGAACTGCTTTCAAATGTGAAATTACGAAGACCGACAAATTATTCGAGTCTTTTGCCGTTATACACTAATGGAAAGAATTTTAAATATTTGTGATATCGATGTTTAAAGAAGACAAAATGATGCAATTGAAGGCAAGTTTATAATAGGTTCTGAAAAGTTATTTTAATAAGTATATCGTACATATTTTAGCAAAAATACCGAAAAATATTTTCACGGATGAACATTGGTGTTAACCGAATATTTTTGAGCCTTACGATGAAATCGTCAAGCCTGTTTTGGTGTCCGCTCATTGTTTCGATATGCATCATAAATCCTGATCATTCTTTATGCCGAAGACATCAATGTCAAGAATGAAATCGTTTCTGTCAAACGATGAAAGACGATACAGCAAAGTTGAATCAAACAGTCTCAACGTGACGAGTCCCGACATATTTTTTCATCGGCATTAGCCCCTTTCAATACGGTACTATAGTCGAATTGAATTCCGTTCTATTCGATCGTCATGTTGAGCTACCATTTGTCGAAGAATGACTAAAATAAAATGAATTTATGACTGATAATCAAACCACACCGCAAAACCAGTTAACGACGCAGAATTTTAAATGAGTATCATGCTCATGATCACTAATGGCATGGAACAGACTTCTATGAATGTGATGAAACCCATTAAAACACAACCAATAGTTCTCTTTGTATATCATCAGAATTTTGTTTTAGTGTTTTCTCATTGACATCAAGAATTATCGTCACTTAGTGTAGCACACCAAATTATCAGCTTTTACCACGTCATGATCTATTATTTCTAGTGTATAGTCTCAAATGAGGATAAAAGTTCGCGCTAAAATGAAGATAAAGCACGAAGCGAAATATTGTTAATTTCTTTATAAGGTAAAACGCCGTTTTCCTCCTGATTGCAAACTGTTGAAACCAAATATGCCATTACAAATCAAACTAAACGAGCCTCGAGTCATACATCCACTCATCAGTTCATAAATCTGTAAATATAATCAAAAGCTCGGTGCTCATCTTTACATTTCATTTGTGATAAAACCGCTTTTTCTTCAAGATGTAACGAAGATGCGATCGACCAGAAACCATAACGCCCACCAGTCAAACTATCAGAGTCACCAATGCCAACAAGCAGTTTATCAAAAAAAATTAATCGAGAGCTCTTCACCTTCGGTCGCGAATGAAAAGCGATGATCGCTCCCGACTTCTCTTCACGGAAACTTTGATACCATTAAAAGGATCGAGAGGTTGAGGGGATACATGTTAATGTTATAGCGGAATCACGAAAGCGGCGCGTGCCAGTGAAAGGTGTTACCCGATCAACATGTTTATTTTGCAGAATGGGGTGTTATTCCCTCGAATTGATGCAACCGGCGAGATGCATCGCTTTTTTATTGGCTGTGATATCGCTGTTCCTTGATTAAGAAAAGATTTACTATCAGCCTGGACTAAAGTGATCTGGTTTGTTGGCCCCAATGGTGCACACGTTATTTAGCCGTACTATTGCGTGGAATGTTCTTGCCTCCGCATTTTTAGCGGAAAGTGGGCCGATGATGCTGCGCCGTCCCCGGAGGTGTCACTTCATCGTCACGTGCAAAATATCATTACACCGCAGAATTGTTTGGGGAAGAGCAGCTCGCTCGAGATGCAGTGAACGAAGATAAAATGTACCGCTTATTGTCTGCGTTCTCAGATAGCAACCACCGTTCAGTACTTTGACGGGAATTATTTTTTTTGAAATGCATTGACGAGATTTTTTCGAGCAGACGGTTTTTTCAATCCTTCTCATACGAGAAGTGTCTTTTTTTCCATCTATCGAATGGGATCGAGTTCGAAGTTCATTTTTTTGACCGAAATACCCACCATAGTTTTTCTTCAGGATGAACAGTGCTTCTTCAATGATGAAGAAAGTTGACTTAAGAATCTTTCGTCATTTTCATCTATCGTAAACAGATACTTGATAACAAATCGATAATATAAATGACATCTGCAGCCACAAAGCGTACAGTTTTCAAAATAAAGTCTCACCACACTATTTGCACCTTCTAATATTATAAATATAACCAATATACATAGCTCATTTTCAAATAAATTCTAGTCATTTACTGTTCACCACAGTTTGTTCTGCCATTAAAATGGTCGACGAATACTTGAGGCCTTGAGCTAAGTGCTTGGTACCAGATGTTAAACAGATGAGGAATGATGACAGAAAGCCGTCAATACAGGTCATAGCCTCAGACTGACAGGTACTTTCCATTTTACAAACAAAATTGCGTGTACTGCAGACGTTTTGAATCATGAGATTGCAGGCAGTCTCCATTATTATTTTTTTACCGGTATCTCCAGAGATAACCGCTGAACAATTGTTTAAGATTTTAAGCATCATCATTAGGGTTAACTGGGCAAGATTACGGTTTCAGCTGGCGACTTTCGAATGAACATTTTCAGGCGCAGCTGAAACGTCTGCAAGAAATTGGACAAGTTCTGAAATTTGAGAAAAACATCGGCCTAAATCAAAAAAATAAGCTGAATGTATCGTCAGCCTTCTCAAGTTTAAGCGCAATGGGATGAAAATGCCGGGAAACAAATAGCCAACGTTGATATTACGACGCCAAGCATACGCAACGTCGTTAATTATTTCCGTACGGGGTTCTTATTCATTAATTTTACCCTGAGCCTTTGAATTCTTTGTCATTTAAAACGTACGAAAAACTGTTTATGGTGATGATAACACCAATTTCAGTCAGTAATTATTTTCATCTGTGGTTCGTTCGTCTTTCATCATTCGCCATAATTTACATTTCTTTATATTTTGCCTAACTTTATTTCATTTGATATTCAGAGAGAAACATTGAATTATCCTCAAAAAACAGGAGTTTTCAGTTTAAAATTATTTCATTCTTTACTATTTTTTGAAAAATTTATATCTTTTCTCGGATATTATAATTTTACTATTAAGCGTGACAGCAACAGTAATATGCTTTTAGTAGCATTCTTTTTAAAATATATACTTTTGTTAAATCACATTTATTCATCACAGGTCAAAATTTGTCACAAAAATCATATTATGAGAATATTAGGTTTGTTTACAGAGTAATATCTCCATTATTATTGTTTTTATTTCATCAGTTGCATAGGCCTTAGTTTTTTTCTTTCTCAAAAGATGCAGAATATTTAAACAAAGCTTTTTAGAAAATATTTTTACTCTGAAATTTCTAGTTCATTTTTAAAGCCTGTTTTAAAAGATCTTCATTAGGATAAAACCAATAGTTTTTGCGTATAACATCTCTAAAAAACAGTTGATAAGATGAAAGTTTTGTGAAAATATCAGAAAAGATAGTAGCTATCATCAGTGAGACAGATGAATAATTTTCGCAACAAATGGATTACCATACCAAAATTGGCTTATCATTTTGCAATAGTCTGAAAGAAGTAGTAAATTATGGGTTCTGTAATTGTTCCACTGTTTCTGTATTTATCTTTATTAAATTCTTCATTGATTTTTTTGTTGCTAAAAAATTACTTTTGAGGAAGATGAGAATGGTATTTGGCAAATACTACGAACATAAGTGTATATATATGGTATTGGTTACATACATATTGTTGTTGTATGGTTATATATATATAAAATTATTAAGTCAAACATATGATGAACATGATTGATAAAATAAAGCGAAAAAAGGTTTTGAAAAATAAAGCTTCGAGAATTTCAATTATACTTAACAATTTCAGTGCCCAATTTTTTTCCGATTTTATGTATCAAGTTTTAAGCTAGTGATGTCTTGCTCCGGTGTTTCATTTATTTTTTAAAAAAGTATTCTTAAAAGTGTGTATTGCTTGAAGAAAGAATTTAGTGTTTGCCGTTCAGAGGACGGAGTAATAAAAGCGATATACATCATAAAATTGATCTAAAAAATTTCTTACCAAAAGCTTCTGGGATTTTTTACGAAATAAAATATATTTGTTACCAGCTTCATAATGACTAGTTTGTACAATCATTTTAAAATGCAATAGGCACTTGAATACGTTAAAGTATTTAGATATATTTGTTGAAATATCAAATGCTCTGATTATAAACATTTAATCATGCATTGATCAGCTTATAGTCTTAGTTGTTAATTAACATCAATACTAGTGTTCTTTGCTAATATCAGTAGTACCGTCACTTTTCAACGTACCTTATAGTCATTATTAAATTAAAAAATTGTTCTCAACGTAATTGAACAGTTAGCAACAAATTAAATCATCAGGCTCCACTGAGAAAATGCACAGAAACTCAAGCATTATTAATATGATTGAAGAATTATTAATTCTTTCATCGCCTATATAATGCAAGTTATTTTGTAAAACGCTGGGCTCCAGAAAAATAGGTTGCCGGTACCCAAACAGTAAATATATACATTATGGAATTAAACGTTTCAAAGTTGAATCGGCTAAAATCTTTACACTCACCAGTTTGTTATAACAGAATTGGTATGCTTTAAAACTTTATAATGTTATCGCGCATTCTCTTAAAGTTGTTGATGGCGAGATTTTGATTTTAGTCATTGATATAAAATTTTCACCCAGAGTTATTAATCATAAAAAATAAAAACAATTCTGAACATAAGTCACTAATGGCTCTTAATAAACATTTTCTTTTGCATTAACCTCAACATTTTATACATAACATCATGTCATATTATTAAACTGCGTGTTTATACTTTGTTGAAAATGGCATTTATATGCAGACTCAAGTTTAAATATAAAAAATAATTTGATGTTTTAAATTAAAAATAAGTGAAAATGTTAGAGAAGCTGAAACAGCCATTTTATGATTAATGTCGGTGATTGGTGCTTTTAAGTTATGAAAGCAAAAAACAGATTATATATATAGAATATATCAATCTAATCCTTTAAAATTGGGCCTTAATAGTTTAGTTTGAAAGGTTACACATCTTTTGAGTTTCTCATCAACCATATGTTCAGAAAGTTAACTTTAAAATCTTCGCGATATGATAAAACCGAGAAGATTTTTCATCGCGTTCGTGAAATAAAAATTTATATCAGCGATTTTAAAAAATATAGTTACCTATGTCGTGAGTTTGCATGGTTTGAAAGCACTATTCAATGAAAGTCGTCATCTGGAGTTTTTGTCACTCACTATTTTCAAAGCCTGCTGAGCATATATTTGAGTTATTTATCGCATTAAAAAAAGATTGTTTTCAATTTCTTCGTGCGCTTTTGGGCGTTTGCTCTCGAGTTCAAGCTGTTGATCAAAGAAAGAAGAGATGACAAACAGTGGTTTGCCAGTTTTTATTAACCGTAATAGAGTAACGACGGTAGCTGGCGATGACCCACACTGTTTACCCAGACGAGACGAGCCGGCGTCCTCTGACGCAGGTACCCAGCCCTAAATGTTATTGTTGGCTATTGCTGGTTATTATTGCTACATGGTTGTTAGGCGTAGAAAAAAGCCTTTATAATTTTTTAAATTATTCTTTCATCAGAGTAAATATAAGTTAATGAAATGAAAAAGAGGTGGCCTAAAATTATTAAAAGCAGTAAACATTATACGCAGCAGCACGATTTTGTGCCATAAACGCAGATTTTATTAACCGACAGCTTTAGTTAAACCGCAAAATCTCTTTTATGCGTGAACAGAGCTTTTTCGCATTTCAGCAACCGATTTTTCTGGCATAAGAAAGCAACGATTTCAGCAAAAGTTTATTCGGCAATACCGACCGAGATTTTGAAAACATACCAGTACCAGATATAAATATCGTATTTTTTTTGCAATTTTGTTTGCAAGAATTGTGTAACAATCAAAAAAATAATCTTAACAGTTTGTGCCCGACACGTTAAAAACTTTAAATATTTTTTATCCTCAACTTCGATAGTTATCTGACAAATCGAAGCTGCTTGTTTATCGACCACATGAGCTGTTAAAACAGCCACTGACACCATGCCTGAAAGTAAACATAACCGCAGGGTTCATGTAATATTTATGGATGGGCGAGAATATGCTGTACAGAGAAGATGAAACGGCATCGTACTGAATGGAAAGTTTATGGTTTTTTGAATTCCTCAAATTGGCGACACTTTAAGTATACGCTTCATTAAATTTTTTCAGTATTTTCGAAGTCGTTGAGCGACGATAAGACACCATCAACATTGTGCCATCAGCGGTTACTCGAACTTCACAAACAACCAAGATGTGCATCGAAGATCGTCCCTCAATCTTCAGCCAGCCCTGACGCCACGTTGCGCGAAAAATCATATGTACCTATATCAGCTTAAAACATTTTCGCGCTCTTCGCAATACGGCATAAATACGCAAAATATTGTGCCGAACAATTTTTTGTTTCGACTTTGTTGTTTTAAATCGTCGTATTTATGACGACTTTTCAATCAGTTCTTTTCAAGAAAAAAAAATGATTAAATTGTTTATGTGAAAAATGTTAAAAAAATTATAAAAGGCTTGAAGACTTGTTCGGTGATTTTATCATTTTATAATTTCCTTTAACGATATGAAATTCTATTTCATCACTGTATCGATAGAGGTGTCATAAAAATTCATTTAACTACCTTCAGTACTGAATTATGAAACCAGTTCATTATAGTAATTAGACAAATGCGACGGTGTAGCTTCAGATTCAGAATTAACTGATATATTTACTATCAGGTGAAATGTAAGATTGTTTCAGTTCTCTAACTCAAAATCCTCATCTCAAATACATACAAGGGCGCTGCCATTACATACAGGTTACGGCTACACATGCGTTGTATTGGTTGGTTATTGTTGCTGCTACATGAAGGCTGCTGGCTACATACATGAGCAAATGAAATGAAGATAAATTCGGTGTACTGCGCCCTCTTTTTAAGAGATTCAACATTTTCGAAAAAACAGGCCCGATCATGAAGATTATCAGCTGCGGGGTCGAGGCTTCAGATCTGTTATCCGGGCCAGCATAGTCATGAAGGGAATTGAACGATATATAACGAACTCTTTCTCCATTGAATACTTCTCAAAACATTTTATACCAGAAATTCAAAATGAAGGAACATGCTTATTCAAGAGCGAGTCTTTCAGCGTATGACCGTATATTAGCGTAAGAGTGCTTTATATTACTTTTTTGCCGGTACTCCATTTCACGATATGCGCCTTACCTACCCGCGTGTCGTGCGAATAATCACTTATTATACATCGCCGTTTCATTATTTCAATATTGCAGTTTTGAAAACGTTTTAGTACTGGAAGCTTCGGTTAATTATATTCAATCATTATGCGTATAGTTTTTGATGGATGAAATGTTTTTTTAAAGCAAAATGCGCTGGCACGCATCTGTTACGTTAACAACGAAGTATAGTTGACGGCGTAACAAACTGATTTGTTTGGGTATCGTAACCGCTCATTTGGCTTGTTTTTGTGCCGGGCCTTCCTTTCTCTCAACTGGCTGACATAATTGAATAATAGTAAAAACTCCAGAAATGTTGAAACTTGTTTAGTGTCGACGATATTTTCCTTGCACAGCGACAGGGCCCGCTATTTGCTTCATCCTGCCTTTTCTCTGGCAGCGAGAACGAATTCATTGCCTTCATTGCAACGCCAAAATCTCCGGATATTCATATGTTAAACTTAAAAAAAATCCATAATATGGCGTTCAGTTCCTTGAACAACAGTACCGATATAAAGAGTTTTGTGCTGTAGTCAGCTATCATGTTTGTTTGCCGAGTTGATGCCGAAATTTTGTCTCGTTATTTTCTCGGTAGATTACTGACATTATCGACTATGTTCCAACAAATAATATTCTTTCTCGAGTAAACTAGTAGATTCTAATTTTCATTTTGTTCTTTCTTTCTTCAAGTTAACCTTCTCGTTTTCAGTATTTAAATATCGCTTTCACTATGAGCGTTGAAACCACGTAGTCAAAACGAATGCAAAATATTGAGTTATTATACATTTTCATCGGCTGGTAGAACAGGTGAACATTCGAACGGTGTGATAATTGATTCCCTTTATAATGCAATAATTTTTTGGGGAGAGTTTTTCATCACTTCACTTTTCAAGAAAGACTACTATAGCTTTGAGCTGATGATAAATGGCTGCAGACAAAACATATCTTTTCAGCATTATAATCAAAGTATTAAAAGAGTCGTTTGCCTCATTTTATTTGCCAATACGTTTGAAAAGGGCGCAGAAAAACGTAATGAATAAACCCTGAATTTTTCGCAATCAGACACAAATATTTTATTTTTCCACGTTCTATTTTTAGAGAGCAGACGATGATTGAAAGCCAGTCTGCCAGCTTCGAATATATCGTTTCTGTTTTCAGTTTTTGTAAATGCTCAGCTACCAGGTCGATAACAGCATGAATAAATTACCAGATAATGATAATTGAGAACACGTCTTCGATGTGCTCTAGTAACATATCATTGAACCATTTTATTAATTACTGATAGGTATGTGGTTACCAAGACATGCAATGATTTCGCCAGAAAGAGATCAATGATATTTTCGAGCGCCGAGTCTGTCCGTTCTCAATAAGAGCTTCCTCGACAGTCATTTCTAACCATCAACCATATAAAGCAGCTGAGCATAAATTAAAGATAGCTTTTGTTATTTATACAGGAAGAGCCGCTGAGATGAGAAGACGCAATAAAGCCACAGCAGTTCAGGTGCTGGCGCAGCGTGGAGAGATTGCAGACAGATCAACTCGGTGTCGTGAGCAACGAAAAGATAATGGTTTCCACCATATCTTCCTTGTTTCTGGAGGATCATTAATTACGTTTCTGATTTTTAAAAGTAATTGATCATTTTGGCCATTGCCGTCTCTGAACTTGTGCCGAGTTTACATTTATCAGATGAGGTGATGCTGGAACACAATTACATAGAATAAAAGAGTCAGTTGTTAACGGCAGAAATGACAAAACCATATTACATTTGACGAACATGAAGATTTCAGAGTTTCCATGATAAATTTTGATAATGAATGATTAAAGTAGTAAGACATGGTAATTCAGCGTAATAACACGTATTTCGGAGCGTTAACTCGGTCGCAGCTTATTTCTCGCTTTATTAAAGGTAATGGAGGGCGTGTTTTCATGGCGTTTGAGTTTCACAAAACGATAATATTATCTGCTAACAAGCAACTTTATTATTATCCCCAGAGACTATAATAACTCAGTGCAAAGAATAGCTCGATAGAAAGTTTATAGGCGATTTGGGACATGTTGCGGTCGGCGTCCGTTTCATTACCATTGTTATAACTTTGTAGTCAGCCGCATTTATATCATACGGGTCAAGGTAATTATTTGAAAATGGCAAATTTTCGGAGAGCTGCGGTAAAAAAAGATACAAATCATCTTTATTTATGATAAGAAATCTCTTGATCCAAAAGTTCAATATCTTCGCAATGCTGATTCTATCACGATATCTACGATCGGTATCTTTCGGTAGTTGCAATATTTTAAAGGAAGAGTCGCAAACTTTTGCCGACGCGCATCACCAGTAAGAGGTTTCTTTTTGAATGATTTCAATGGTGGATAAAACCGAACAGTTTGACCAATTGTTGCCAGACTACGAGTGAAAGCGATAGACATTGCACCGCACCAAATAAATCACGATACCGAATCAATATACAACACCGCACCACAGACCTGGAAGATCAGTAATGCCAGACAGCCTGAAAATATTTATCTTTAACGGGGCGCAATCTGAAATGATCTCGCGAAGCGGGTCATGCCGGTGGCCGGTGAGTGCGATAGCCGGTTGCTCATCATCAAAATACCCGGCAAAGTGTTCAAGCTGATAAAAGGGATGTAACAAACGAAGCAATATAAAACAGTTCTTAAAAAACGGCCTTACGCAGTCGCTTAAACAGCTTGAGTTTTAGCGGCTAATTGAAAGGTTTGTTTCATAAATGTGGTTGTCCGACAAAAAAAAAAAAAAAAAAATCAAACAAGTTTCGCATTTGAGTCTGGAAGAATCGCAGCCAACGATCAAATTTGTCAAATGAATTAATATTTAAAAAAAAACGTAGCGAACATCGAGCGTTCGGTTCATTTATGAGTTTGCGCTGAACTCGAGCGGACGAGTGTTAATTATTGGTCTGACGGAAACTCGAACTATCGAACAGGAGATGCGAGCTGAAACAGTAGATTTAAAAAAAAAAGATCGACGTATCCGAGTTCACCATCGATGATGAAACCAGTAAAACAGCGAGTGTGCTGAAAGAAGAATATGTACGTTTTTGTTTCGCTGGCGAAATTTTTTTGCCTGTTCATGAGTGCATGTATTTTTCACACGTAATACGAGCGTGTTTCAAACAGTGTCATTACTTTGTGCATACGCGATTGTTTCAGTGCTCATTAAGACGTTTTGATACCTTCCACAATAGATCATCGGTCCATCAATTGTTTCGTAGTTTTCATTTTCGTGTGTTTCATATTTAAGAGCAAACAGGATGCAGTTTCCCGGAGTTATTATCAGCTAATGCTTGAATGAGTTGACAGCTTCATTAATTTTCTCCAGTCAATATGGGGTTCGGCATTCATAAGATTGTTGTTATGTTTGTTTTTTAAAGTTGAAAAGAAAAAAAAACAACAAAATAAATTAACTCCCAGATGATTTTGATCATTTAAAATTAACAAGATTTGTAGCAATAGTTGTGTAAAAGAAACTTGAATAGTCGAAATATATATGTTCAGTTGGAAGATAAACCTCTAAATAAAATATTAAAATTAAATTATTTTTTCCACTCTGAAATATCTTTACTTTAGAATGAAAATATTGCTTCATTACTTCCCATTTTAATTCCACACCCAAAGATGGCAGTCAAGCAATATAAGCAGAGCCTGGAAACAAACCCCGCCTTTTTTAATTTTCGTGCATTCTCTCTAAAATCTCAAAATATTTCAAGTGGAAGGAAATAAATTTACGCCTTTAAATATTTTATTTAACAAACATCTTTATCAGACTGCATCCCATATTTAAGAAGTTTCTTTAGCTATTGTTTCTTTACAAAAAAATCGTTCTGCAAGATTTAATGAATCAAATAATAGGAGTCTAGTTTGTTTTATTGGTTTTTTCTTTTCTTTTCTGAGGTAGTACTCTTTCTGTAATCTTTTGATGTCTGAACAAGGAGCCCCACCATATTATTGAAACAGTAATTAGCTATTCAAACTATAAAAGGATGTATTATTGTCTTCTAATATATATACGTAAATTAAGGTCGAACACACGAAATATTCCAATAAAAACTAAAACAATGTGCTGGTTTTGTGTTGATAGTCTACATTATTCCATTGAAGTGGTATAGTGGTCATCTGTAAGGCTTTTTTTTGCCTGTATAAAAAAACAATGGAATACTAGTAGAACCGGATTATAGAGGAAGTACTGTATATACAAAAATAATATTTTCATTTAGAAAACATCAGAACAATACACAAAAAAATACATACTACGAAATATTTCGTAAAAAAAAAATTTCATGTAATAAAAAACAATATAATTCTCTTTCATTTTGCCTCATACAGACATCAGAGAGAATTTTGACATGGGTTTTAATATCAATGGGTGATCTAGTTACATCTAGGAATCTTTTTTTTTTAAACTCAGCCATAGCTCACACTCTCCCTATATATATATATTTACCAAATTCCATGATAACCTCGCCAATGGATGACACTCTCGATGTTAATAAGAAGCCTTTTTTTGGGCATATTTAATTGAAATTTAACTGCTGAAAATGCAGTTGAGCCTAACCCCTTGGCAAGATTTCAAAAATGCCAAATCCTGGCAATTTTTTTTTTTTTTTTTTTTTGTCCAGATAGCCATTTAGCAAAAAATACCGCAAAATAACTAAATAAAAAAGCATTAAAATAAAAATTTCTTTCTTGACTTAAGTAGGAACGTTGATTTAAAATTTGTTTTGTACACGCTGTTTATTTTCAAATCCACTTTTGTCACCAATTTTTACTTTTTACGCCTAAATATAATTTAAACAAATTAGTGGCACAACTCAGTCGGGGATTGCTATCGTTACAAACCTTAACTGTTACTCATACTGAATTTTGAAGATTGTCCCACCCGACCAAAAAAAGTCATGTAATAGCTCCTATCTGAAGCACGTTCTCCACAACTTTAAGGTCTGCTGATTGCAAGTAGTCATTGATCTTACCTTTATCATGATTTATCAATGGTGTGCAATAATATGCTTCTCAACAAGGTCTAACACAATGATTAATTAAACTGTTCGTGGCTTATACCATTTAAATCCTTCAAAAGAAAAGCTTCTACAAAACGATGCTACGCGTAATATGTCTAAAAGATTTTGTCTACTATTAAAATATTTTTACAACACAGCTTCTGCAAAAAAGTCTAGTTTGAACAGATTATCATACTGCGCTATTTGCAAGAAGATATTAGAACTTTCAAGATAAGATTTTTAGTCATAAAAAGATAGTTACTACCTTTTACACAAATATCTCCCCAGATACATTTTTTTTTCATCATTACATGACCAGTATTATCACGTATTTAGCTCCAAAGTTATAAATACTATTTAATGAAAACGATTTCGATACAACAATATTGATATCCAAATCGCCTATAAACTCTAATATCAGATGTGCTTTAAAATTTTGGAGGTTAATATGCATATCTGAGATAAATATGAAGCGAGAATGTATTATTCATGTATTTGTGAACTCCAGACACTCATACAAAAACATTGCCCATAAATATCCATTACAACAATAAAGCTTATATTTTAAACACAGTGGTGTCGTATTCCGTTGAAAGTACGTGGATAATTGCGGAATTGTCATGTCTTATAAATTCTTGAAAAAATATCGTTTGGCCATAATAATCAATTCATTATCTATAAAATTTATCATATACATACTTTGAAAAAGCTGTTCATTTAAAGTGGCTGTCTATAGTTTTGTCATTTCATCATAACCAACATGACTCTTACTTATGCTTAATTTGTATCAGAATAATTAATTCCCTTCTCATCTGTCATCTTAAACTGTACTTAAATTATAAGATTCTTAATTTCAACTTCAGTTCAAGGACAGTCAGCAATTGCTAAAATAGTCACTACTTTTTGTGAAAGCATGAATATGAACTGCTAAGGGAAGTTTCACACAGTTAAGTACTTATCTAGTGATAACATTTGTAATCTATCAGAGAAAACCGAACACGATGCGAGTACCTCGTTCGACAGAGCGATCCTAATTCACTGAATCTCTCCACACACGTCAAAGGAGAACGTCCTTTCGCACATAACACTAACACTTTATGATACTGTAAACTGCCATATCTTCTTCTATCTCTTTATCTTTCCATCTCTCTCTCTCTTATCTTTCACTCTATACTTTAATTTATATAAAAACTTTACTTTATATAGTTGGTAGTTGAGTTGTTTGAATAAAGTAATATCCAGGAAATGACAATGGGGACAGTTGAATGAAAGTAAGCTCCCTATCACGTTACAACTTTTAGTTATCCATTGCACCACAAATACTCTAGCAGAAATCCATTGCATGTCTTACAGGAGTACTACATACCTATGTGAAGTAATTAATAAAATGGATAATGATATGTTACTAGAATACACATCAGAGTATAATTATACTTATGCATTGCATCTATAATTTTGATACATTTATTTATTATCTGAAATTGAAGCTAAAGCGTTCAAAGAACACAAAACCTGAAGAAGAAATTAAAAAGCACAAAATATTCAAAGGCTATGAATGAATTTAATAACAACCATTTTGTTAATCATGTCTACTCAAAAATAGAACATGGAAAATAAAATATTTATTAATGCAATTACGAAAAAAATTCTTGGTTTATTCATTACATTTTTTCTACGCCCTTTTCAAACATGTAGTAAATAAAATGAATGTGTAGTTTTTTTTTAATGCATTTTAAATATTTTTTGATTCATGTGTACGCACCATTTATTTATTACTCCATTAAGATTTATCGCTCTTCCAAAGCTATAAACAAAATCTTTTCTTAGAAATAAGTAATGAAAAAGTTTCTCCAAAAAATTATACATATTATAAAGGAATATTATATTTTACCATTCAGATAATTTTCGTACATACCTACTCAACCAGTAGTAGAAAAAACAAAAATGTGAATATAATAATAACATTGTTTTTTTATTTAGGAACACATCACATAAAATGAAAGCAGAGGAAGATATTCTATACAAAAGTAATGAAGGTTCTAACTTGAAGAAGAAAAGGAATAAAATGAAAAAATTGCCGAGAAGGTTGTTTTACCCAGAGAGAATATTTGTTGGAACCAGTTTTCGTCTGATGTTAATAATCAGTAATGTCTACTGAGAAAAATAACGGAATAAAAAAATTCCAGAAAAAATTTATCTTAGTTTTGAAAAATCACTGACGATTCAAAAATCTCTCAACAAATTAAAACATATTATTGGTTATTATTTGCTAAAATACTCGTTATATCAACTTTTTTTTCGGTGCATTTTTTTTCAAAGACTAGACACCATAATATACGGTTTTTTTTTAAAGTTTTAACACTATGATATCAAATTTGATATGCATTTTGTATGAAAATAATGCTCTCTTTAGACTATTTTATCGAGTACAACAGAAAAACGTATCCCTAAGTTAAACCAAATAAAGATGTATTTCTTCCTCTTAATAGTAAAGGAAATGTAAAATATTTTCATAGAATTATTCATTATTTGATTTTACTGTATTCCAATTGAGTAATCAGTTATAAGTTGAAAGGAAATTTATTTAAAAAACAGTCTAAATGAAATTTAGTCTCTATTTTAAATTAAAATCGTTTATTGCACCATCAGTAAAACCTGTAAAATTTTTTCACTTTTAATGCAGTCTATTTTTATTTAACGTATAGTACATTGCCAAAAAAATACTTTTATTTTTATTTAAAAACTATTTCATCTTATCAGTATATGAAGGTGGTGGATAATTAACCTGCCTGGAGTTAACTGGGCTTTAAAACTTCAATTTCTTTTCATTGTGGCGGTAAATGTAAAACAACGATGTATATTAGAATGATATTATCTCAGTCAATACACGGCAACACACGGTAAACAAAATGATTGAGCACGCGTACGCACTATCAGTAAGAATATTGGTGAAACTATAACTGTCGGCATATAAACATCCACATGTAAAATGTCATTTGATAAATTCTACTAGATCCATTACATGAAAAGACTCACTGAGTGCGTGAACAAATACATACACCAATTTTTATGCATTTCACAGCATAAAATATGTTTAAAGTGTATTCAATGAAGTGTGAAAAAATTCCAAAAGCCTGTGTAAGAGTACATCCGGATGATTGGAAATATATATATATAGTCTATACTAGCCTCCAGATTGTCAGTCTAAAAGCCTATTACAACAGTCAACGTATTATTCTGAATTTTTTGTTTCTTCGAAAAATGCTAAGGTCTCTAAAAAATTTTGTACCTCACCATTTTGTTTATATATATATATATATGAAGAGAGTAGAGAGTATATATATATATATATATATATATATATATATATATATATATATATATATATATATATATATATATATATATATAGAATAAGGAATTTTTGAATTAAATTTAAAGTAATCTTACATTTCACCTGAGCAAAGTAATGTCTTATAGTTGTTCTGAGATCCCAAAATACACAGCACACGCTATCTAATTCTATAACAATGAATAGGTTTCTATAAGTCAATTAAAACTGGAAAATGAAAGACATTTAAATGAATTTGTAAACCTCCTCCAATTCTATCTATTATTAAAATGAAATTTCGCTATCGTTAAAGGAAAATTTATAAATGATAACATGAGTGGTAAAATGAAATTAAATTCTTCAAACGCTTTTACTCATTTTTTTTTAAGCCACATAAACTTAATTTAATCATTTTTTTTATTCTTTGAAAGGACTGGTTATGAAAAGTCATGTCATAAAAATTACGACGATTTAAGTATAAAGTCGAAATAAAATTGTTCTTCATCATTTTTAATATTTATGCCAGTAACTATTCAATGCGAAGCGAATGTTTTGAAATGAATCGCATTTGACTTTCGCCAGACAGAACATAAGATATTTTCCTTTTAAGCAAATATCTGGTTGAATTGAAGGTTAAATGATATTTAATCTTCTGATACACATCTTGTAGTTTGTTTACCTAAGAAGTTTATAAAATCGATGTTTTAATATTGCGTTAAACAGTCATATGTATGTCAAAAAAAATGTAATCTCTATGAAATGGAATGAAAACATGAACTTCTATATACTTAAAAGCAGGCCTTGTTTGAGAATTCAAAACCACCAAACTTTCCATTTAATTTTTTTATTTTTGTTTCATGTATATATTTTTTAAACATATTTACTACCTTATCCATAAACATACATAATACATAACGGAGTCATATTTTGTGTTATATTTTTACTTTTCTCAAGAATAGAATTTCAGCTGAACGTTTTGAAGAAAAATTTTATTGAATTGATACAAACAAAGTAACTGATTTTATTAATTAATATCAGAAGTTGGGATAAAATATTTAAAGTTTAAATAATTATTCTTGAGGAACAAATCTGTTAGATTTTATTGGATTGAACACTTTAATAATTTTATTTTAATAAAATTAAAAAAAAAAATACAATGTTATATCTAAGTGTTAATGAAACATTAAAATCTTCAATAGTTCACACTAACTTTTATTGAAATCGATTGCTTTTTCTTATACCAAAATAATCTAAGCAACAAATTACTTTGAAAAGTCTCACAATTTTACCTAAAAAAAAGTTTTTGCAGTTTGTAAATATCATTATGTAACCATGCTTGTAAACTCAAAATCATTATATTTTTTAATCCTGCATGCAAAAATGATTTTCTTTTTTATCGATTTTTAAATTTTTTGTCTTTTCTACTTTGGATAACTTATATTCTGAGAACTAGCAATAGTAATATATATTAAAGAAAATTTCTAAATGAAAAATTAAAATTATAAAGGCTTTTTTCTTATATATATATATATATATATATATATATATATATATATATATATATATATATATATGGTATATTTAAAGACCTGCTTACCTTTAAACGTTTCAATGTTTAATGAGGGGTGCCAGCCCAGGTGGCCGTCCTCACTTGACCGTAGTTCAAAATTATTGAGTCTCGTCGTCAATAGCCCTCGTGTTGCTTCTAGCATGACGTTAATAAAATCATACTAAACTAAACTGAACTTCACCTGTTTATACACCTTCCTTCTTTCTTTGATCTGTTTAAATCAAAGAAACTAAGAAAGACACCAAAAATACTTTTAATCAAATAATTTGTAAAAAATTCTTCGCAAAAGCACTTTTAATACAAACAAATACTAAATATATAATTTTTTCAGCATGTTAACCATTTTAAAAATTCAAATTTTTAAGAGCTTTTAGAAATTTAAGATTACTGGGCCAAAAAAACTAAAATAGTAGTCTTTTTTCATTCTTGAATATATTGTCAAACCATTTTTCTAAAGTTTTTAACACATTTTCATTTAACTTTCTTGTTATTTTAAAAAATCCGATATCATTTTATTGAACCAGATGATTTAAAAAAATAATAATCAGTTTTATCATAGAGTTCTGAAAGATTTTGAGTTAAATCTTTTTCAGATGCATATGAGACATTTGAAACTCCCAACAAAAAAAGATTTCATGAACCTTTCAACTAAACTGAAATTAAAATTTAATTTAAAAGTTAATTGATATTCTATATATATAATCTATTTTACATTTCTCGTTTTAAGAAGCACAGTAATTCAATACTAAAATGTGTATTTTAATATAAAATTTTTTATTTTAATTTAAACATAAATTAACACATATTAAACTTAAGAGTCTGTATATAAAAAATGTATTTACTTCCACAAGAGACATAAACCTTTTTGAACACAATATTGTGATAAAAGTATGTACAAGTTGAGTTATGCAAAGAAAATGTTTATTGCTAATTAGTAACTAGTGTTAAATTGTTTTATTTGTAATTTTTATGATTCATAACTTAAAAGTTGAAATATATTATGATAAGAAATCAAATCTCACTGCCAATTGTCTCTTTAAAATTACACTACGAGCTTGTTGATAAAAGCTTTTTAAGGCTCAATTCTTGTTACAATGATTGGAGTGCAGTACTATGATTATTTCCTAACTTTTTCAAACGTTTTACAATTCCATAAATAACATATATTATTTAGTTAAATATATTAGATTATTTATACAAAAAATATTAACTGCATTACATGTTCTGATAAGGAATTAATAGATGTTTTCAAAACAATATTATTATGAAATACTGCACTCTTTTCATGCATTGAATTCGATTCACATTTTCATATATTGAATTCTGATAATTTAATTTATTTTGCCTATATTTTAGAATGTTCTGATAATCATTAAAGTAATTATACTTATTTAATGTAGCCTATAAGGTTTTTGTTGAAAAAACATTTATTTATAATATCATACTCAGATTTTCTTTAATATTATAAAAAAATACACAAAATTATTGATGTGGGAAATTCTTTTAACCAAGACTATGTAGAAACTAGCTCTGCTTTACGATTAAGAAAATGTTTATAGTAGAGCATTTGATATTTCAAATATATCTAAATATCAATATTATTCAAATGACATTACATTTTAAATGCATTGCTTACAAACTGAAATCATTGTAAATTGGAAGCTCAAATAGAAATTTTGGAGCCAACAAAAGAATCCAAATTTATTTATTTAATGGAAAATTTTTCGATCAGAAATTTTATGATGTATCATAATTATCAATTTGCTTTGTTATGTACAGTCTCTCTGAACATCAGTTACTTCAAAAACACTTTTTTTTTAAATTCTCTTCAATATTTTAACGCACGCAAAAAATACATAAAACCGATTAAAAAAGGTTTATACTAACTTCAAACATTTTATAAAATCTATGAAAAGATTTGTATTTTACCATTAGGAATTATAATTGAACAGTTTTATTTTCGCAACCCTAATTTTTTTTAGTATTTTATTTACTATCAAATCATGTAAATATCTATGTTTGACTAGTAATTTTATATGGAGATATATATATATATATATATATATATATATATATATATATATATATATATTCATGAAATGTTTATTAAATACTGAATATATATATAATATTCGAAAAATCAAATTTTAACAAACAAAAAAATGTGAAGGGTTAAAGATAAATGGAAAACCACAAAAAATTGAATTCAATGGAACAATATTTAGAACCATACTTTTGTACTTATTTTTTTAGATGTTCTACAAGCAAAATGTGGATAAATAGTTGGTATGAAATATCAAAGTTTGTTACGTAACTATTCATATGCTAAATCGATCCATTGAACATTTCTTTAATATTTTTCACGTCTTTTCAGAAACATCTTATGTAACTTCTTTTAGAATATTTGCTTGTTCTTTTGCACAACATGGTTTTGATAAATAAGTAGCAGTCTAATAAGAAGAATCTTTAAATGACTTAAAAAAAAATATAGGAACTTAGAAACCTCAAAATTAAAAATATTTTTCCAAAGCTACGAAATACATCTTTTGAGAAAAAAAAAAGAAGTTTCTAAATTTAAAATTTTTATTGATTAAAAGAAAAGCATACCAAATAATAATTATCATTGCTCATAAGCAAAACCCATTATATATGTATTTGCGTAACTTGTAACGAAAGATGACCAAATGCACTTAACAAAATGCTATATGTTTTAAAAAAAATCTTTTAATTAAAATAATTTAGTGCTTTAATTCACACCAATAGTAAAATTATAACATCAGAAAGAGAAAGATATACACTATTTTTTCAAAAAAAAATATTAAAATTTAAAAATAATTTTTTAAATTTGAAGAGCTATATTTTGTGCCCTATGTTTCTCCTCTGAATTGTCAAATAAATAAAGAGCAACTAAAATATAAAATAAAATTATAACTGAATATTAAGAAAAAAGACGAACGAAACCACAAATAAAAATAAACAGCCACATAAAGGAATGATAATGATTTATAAAACACTTTTCATTTTGATTTTAAATGAAAAACCTAAAAAATTCAGAAGAAAGTAAACGGGAAAAATTCATCAGATAGAACCCCAGAAATACAGATGCTGTGTTATTATATAATAACCCAGCTGTCATTAATATCAGCGATTGAAATAATCTGTTTCTCAACATTTCCACCGAATCACTAAAAGCTGTTAAAATGTGACCAAGCTATTTTTTTTTTAATTTAAAAAATTGTCTTTCTTTTCTCTAAATTTTAAGAACTTTGTTTTGTATGAATATTTTATGATTGTTTAACACACTCCTCATAAATGAATCTGTTCTTCATATTTTAATTATTCAAAAATATCTAAGTATTAATTTACTTGGTTAATATCTAAATAAATACTTACTAAAATCTAACAATTATTTGTACAATATCTAAACTTTTAAGTTAAAAAATACAAAAAATAGCTTTAAAAATATTCTACAAATATCAATGATTCAAAAAAACGATATTGGAAATTACGCAAATTTTGTTTGCCCAAAGATTCCGAGAGAAAAGACACGAAACGAAAATTTGCCACAATGTCGAATACAGAAATTTATGGTAATTATTATTAATGTATTTGGCTTTTTCCGTCATCGAAAGATGCACGGCCGTGATAACATCTAAAAAAGTGTGGCGGTGAAGCTAAAAGTAAGGTATACCAAAACATAAAAAATAAGGGTATACCAAAAAAATAATTCGTCATTGATATAATTCGTAAACAGAATATAAATTAGTCTATTAAAAGGACTTAAAAATAGTAAATTGAATAAAATTATTGAAAAATAGAATACATATGAATTTATTCAAAGAAATGAATATATATATATTGAAGTTATATTTTCATATATTGAGAATGAAGTTTTAAGAATAATTATTCAAAAAATAGAACAAAATTCTTGAAAAGTACATCCTTTTTTCAATTTAACAGCTTATAGTTATCATTTATATTATCAATTTGTTTATCGTCTGTTTACATTAGAATTAAATAAAAAGGTAATAATAATGTTTTAATCAAATTCTCTCATGTTGAAGAAACACACCATCTTGAAGAGAATATGAACAAGATTATTCGAAGTCAAAAAAAATCGACTTGGAAACCTCGATCCGTTTCAGTCGTGGAAAAGACCTTCTCATATGAAGATTGAAAACCGATAATCTTTTTTTTCCGCTCAAGAAAATCTCTAACCAATATGATTTCAAAAAATAATTCCATCAAAATAACGAAAGTGAAGACACTTTATCTAGAACACAAAAGATACGTCAACAATGCCATTGTTTATCTCGTTCCACCTTAATATGCCGTGGATAGGCGGAAAGCATGTTTTCCCAAACAATTCTGCGGTGTGTGACATGATAAATATTTTTCCACACGTGACAGCGATGGTGGTAAAACACTCCAGGGGACGACAGGAGCGGGGACTGAAAACGTCCGCCACTTTTTCCGCTAAAAAAGCATGCGGGGCCAGACATTACGCACAGGCATGTGGACCGCACTTACCTTTGCGCATGCCCGTGTACTTGTCCTTCAGGACAATAGCTGTAGATCCTGCCGAACTGTTCAAACAGTGGCCTAAGTCTTTCTCGTCTAGGGTTGCGCGGTATCTGGCCAATAAAAGCTTGATAGTCCCGACCGTCTCCTGGGGTTGCATGGTAGTGCTCAGCCACCCATTCTGCAAAGTAGCCGCTGCTGGTCAGACAACCCACACGCGCTCACTCGGCACGCGCCGCTTTCGGTGATTCCGCTTGGCGCGCCCCTTTCGCCAGCTTAGCGCATGCGCCCAACTCCCCCTCAACCTCTCTCTCGACTTTATGGCGGTCGGGGCCAGACTGAGTTTCCAGGACGACTAGGGGAGGAAGGGAAGTCCGGAGCGATCGTCGCTTTTTCCCGTGAACACAAGCGACCGAGGGTTGACGTGAAGAAGGTGTCTACGCATGGAATCGTTTTTTTCCTCAATTGAAGTTTTTTGATGGCTGCTTGTTGGCATTGATTGAGTTGGTTCTGATTTTAAAGGTTTGACTGGTGGGTGATAGGATTAGTTTCTTGGTTTATTTGGTTTGTGTATCGCTGCACGAAGCAATACAATGTGCTGCACCACCCAGAGTGAAAGTGCTTTCGCTGAAGGACGACCGTCTTTTATTTAGAAATAATAAGACAACTTTTAGAGGCTGGTTAAGATACAACTATTGGTTATAATTTTAGATTTATAGACTGATGGTGATGATTATGGCTGAAGGCTCGTTTAGTTTGGATATTATCACGCAAGGTTTACAATGAAGCTGCAAAATCACTCTGAGAGGTCGAAGACTTCACTTATACAAAAAAGAAATAATAGTAAATTTTTCATTAGCTATCTTCGACCTTTATCCCTCATTTGGGATTTATATACACTAGAAATAATAGATCATGACTTTGTGATAAAACATATTTTCTAATTTGTTAATGCTGTACATAAATTAGGCAATGAATTCTATGGATAATGAGAAAGCACTAAAACGAAAAATTTTCTGATGAGGAAATTATACAAGGGAATTTATTAGGATCTTATAAAAAACTGTGTTTTTGTGGTTTCACATTCATAGAGAACGCTATTTAACCATTAATTGACGGCGAGCATGATACTCATTTAAAAATTCTACGATCGTTGTATTTTATTACTGGGTTTGATTAGAACGTGATGGAGCTGTGGCGCAACGTCATTTTAGCCGCCTTGTTTCAGTTATTGGCCTGTCATATACATTTCAGATTCAAAACATGTGGCGTGGTTAAAGTAGCCAAAAGGTATTGGATCGCGGGCAGGTATGGCTTTGAAACCGTGATTCGAGTCCAGATGCCACTATGAACCGCCATGAGGGGCTGCCAATACCATTAAATATGTCAAGAAAGCTAAGCCCTCACGTTGGCGTGAGTTGGAGAAGGCAGTTCCAATCATACGTTCCCTGCCGTTTGGACTGAGGTTCAAAATTACGAGTTCCATAGCCACACCTACGTATTGATAAACAATAAAATATACAACATAAAAGAAATGATCCAGTGGATGGCTATCGAGAAATAACTACTGGACACACAAAACAAACTTGATGATTTAGTGAAAGTGGACCTATCGTTCCGACGTACTTTCAAACCATACTCAAAATATTCAAAGCAATATAAATATTCATCCATTGAAATATTTTTTCAATTATTTTCGATATTTTTAACTAATATTTCTTACTAAATATGTAATATACTATTAAAATAACCTTCACTTAATTATAACACCTCTTCTTTCCGAGATTGCACTTTCGCTTCTAAAGGCCTCTTTTCAGCCAATGATATCGCAATGTTTAAGATCACCCATTGATGGTAACCAAAGATCGTGAACTCAAGGATCGATTTAATCGAAGTCTTCATGCAGAGTGATATACATTTGGGGTGCATAGAGAACTGGTTCAGGTAGTTTGCTTGCGGTAATATCACAAGACGTCATAACCTCTATGCAACTTGTACAATACAAAAAACAAATGAAAGAAACTTTTCTAGATAACATTCGAGCATCTTCTTTATAGTCCAGTCTTAGTTTCCGAATACCATTTGTTTAGATTGCTTAAAGAAGCGTTAGAACTCTATTGATTCCGTACTTTTTTGACATATCTTTTTACTTCACATAGTAATAAAAAAAAGCCAATGCTTTGGATATATGGAAAAAGTAACATTGGTGTTAATTTTAATGAGTAGTATTTTCAAAAGATCTTTAATAGTCTCATACATGTTTGATCTTTCTCGAATAATCAAATATTGATTTTGATTGTTTGATGAGTGGACGGAGCAACAAAGGCTTTTTTTCCCCTTTAATCGCACAGAACATGTGCATATAGTATATATAGTTTTGTGAATCATTTGTAAGCAACCTGTTACAAACTATAATTTGAATGGAAACTAGATGCAATAATTTAGAAAAATGTATGGAAAATATTCAAGCAAATTATAATAAAAAAGATAGAAATATCTAAACACGCTGCTCGCATACAAAACAATTAGGTTAGTAATTTATTTATTTATTTTTATTAACGTTGCAATGGGCAGAAGCAACATATGGCTGCAGTAACCTAGTGGTCATGGTCGCGGACTCGTATCCGGCATTGTTTTCACGAGTTCAGAATTCCAGCCTCTGTTTTCGCTAAAGACCCTGATTTGTAGAGGCTGATGCACGTTAAATCTGGTCGAGGTTCCGTCCTCCCTGATAGGTAAAGAAGTTTGGTTAGAAGTGTCACCTCAGGAATAGCTTCGTCATTTGATACCAATGCTCAAAAATTACGAAGCCTGCAGTCGATAGTTCTCGCGTTGCTTACCAAAGACGCCATCAATCAATCACAGAGAAGCAAAAACGAGGACTATTGGTAACGAACCTCATAATTTTAGCCTCGGTCAAGTCAATGACGTCAACTGAGTAATTCTCCAAACTGCTCTTACCACCCAGCAGGAGATATGGACCCGACAGATTTAACCACTTGAGGACCGGTACATCGCGAATGAAGTGTGTACTCGCTCCGGAAATGGATCATCACCACCGGCCCGGAGCATTTAAAGCAATTGCTTGCTTATGAAAACAAATCTTTATAAAAAATTAGTATTTAATAGAATGACATACAAGCTGTTTATAAATAATATACTACCATCAATATGAACTAATATAAAGGCAATAACATTACGAAATTAATTAAATATACAAAATATTAGAATTTATCAGGTAATGAAAGCAAATACTAAGCACATAAAAAGAAAGTTACAAATACTGTACACTGAAACTGAAAAAGATATTATGAATAATAAATTGTTTTAAAAAATTCCAATTCTAAAATTCTGCTGTGTGTATTCTGTCGACGTCCCTTTAGCTACCACGTGCACTTTTAAAAAAACCGTGATTCTCAGTTTGTTTACACAATCTATCAAATATAAAAAAAAGTGCAGAATAAAACTAATAATTCTTATGTGAAGGTCAAATTTATGGGGAGATCTGGTTGGTGCAAAACTAAGGTAATTTGGCTTCATCTACATAAAAAATTGAATAAAACGTTCTGTTTCCAATCACGCTGACGCGCAACGCTGCCTCCCCATGTTAATTCGAGCTTTTCGAGTGGAAGGAAATATTGGGAGAAAAGTTGCGTCGGTGTAGACGACGCTATCGCGAAGGGTTAAAAGAGCAGCATCAGCCTCACTACACCTCTTTGATGGACAGGGCTCGAAACTCGAGATTTGACGGAAACAATACAGTAGCAAGTTTGTATCCATGACTCTACCCCATGGCAGCCTTCAATAATTAGGTGAAATAATTTATGCTATGGATTTAATTTTAGATTTAATTAGTATTTAGATTCATAGTTGGTAGCGAAGTATAGGATAGGGAGTTTTCTAAGAAAAATTTTCATCCTCCTTTATGTGTGTCTGTTGTGCTTCTTGTTCAGATGTAGTTTGTTTTAATATTATTATCTTGTTTTACAACTATTTTAGTATTGATGGTAAATGTATTTTTTATCTTTGTTGTTGATTTGTTTTGTCTTTGTTCTTGTGATAGTAGTCATCGGTTAATACTTGTCCAAGGGTCGAGTTTTATTTTTGTTCATGAGTTATCCAGGCTTCTTCGACTATTTTTTCTTGTGACAGTAGTTCACTGTTAACCATTCTCCAAGGGTCGTTGGTTTTATTTTTTTGTTCACGAGCAGCCAGGCTCCATCGACTAATTTTTTATGTGACAATGGTTCGCTGTTGGTTCATCCTTTCAGGGTCGCGGGTTTTATTCATGAGCACCTAGATTCCTTCTTCGATTTCATGTGTCAGCGGTTCGCTGTTGGTTCATCCTTTTCCCAGGGCCGTGGGTTTTTCTGTTCAAGAGCAACTAGATTCCTTCTGATCTCAGCTTCTTTTTTTTTTTTGTGTAACAGTTTTGCTGTTAGTTCATCATTTGCTAAGTGCTGTGGATTTTTCTGTTCATGAGAGCACCTGTAATTTCTGACTATTTTTCGTGTCAGTTTCGCTTTTTTGGTTCATCCTTCTAAGGGTCGATTTTATTTTTGTTTATGATCATTCAAGCCTCCATCGACTATTTTATTCTTGTGACTTCGCGCTGATGTTAGTTCATCCATTCCAAAGGATCAATAGAAGTTTGTTATGAAAATAAGTCTTTGACTCACCAGTGTATTCACAGATTATAATAAAATAATCAAATATATTTATATTTTTTTTCACACATATAGCTCTTCATAATTTTTTACATTGCTTCTACTAAGATAAACATTAAAATAAAAAAAGCAACTTTATTGAGATTATATTAATTTGAATCTGAATGTATCTTTATTATTTTTTTCTTGAAATAAGCTTAAAAATAAAGTGTTAAAATTTTACATGATACGAAATCAATAAGTGTTATGTATACTTTTATCATATGAATAATTATTTACGCTACTAATATACTAGTAATAAAATTAATAAAATATGCAAAATGAATCACTGATAAAAACCTTCTGTACAAATGTCGTAACTTTAATTTTGAGTAATGAATGTATATTTTTAAATGTTTTGCAAAACTTTTTCAGAGATAGAAGAAAAATGTTGAAAGTGAACTTAAAAAAATATTTCTTAATTTGATACTAAAGGAGTACTGAAAATATCCCAGAAGGAAAGTCTTATTTTATTTTTTAAAAAAAAAAAATAAGAAAAAATAATACGTATTTTCAAAAGTTTATTATTTTGCATTTTACTCAATTCCTGAAGATGTACAAACTTTATGATTGTTTCATTACCTAGCATTTAGAAGGTTATGAATTCCTTTCATCTAAAATCCAAAGGCCACTATAGGAAAAAAAAATGAAATGGTGTTGCACATATAGGTATTTTTAATGAATCATCCGATTTTCAAAATTCTATGTTTTCTAAAAAAAAAAAAGTACACAAATGATAAGTAATACATGAATACAAAGAAAAAAACATGAACATTTTACATTTCAATAGAGACACTATTGTGTTCTCGGTATTTCACGAAAGCTATTTTAGAGCTTCTCAACGGCAGAATGATAATTTGGCATCCACGGAGTAGGAAACTATTTTTCACGTTGTCGTTTGCACAGTCCCATTGAGCGTGAACCCGTAAAAAAAATACTGAATTAGTTCACCTTGAATCAAAGTATTCGAAGTTGGCATTATCAGTTTGAGAAATCGATGTAAGGGAAAAGTAGAGGAGTGACCTGGTATATCTGCGGAAAATGCTGAAATAATAACATATACTATTATACAAAAGCCAAATGAAATAGGTCTGAGCTAGTCAAGAAATGGGTATTCCCTAAGTTCTATCGTTTAACGAGTGTTAAGGTAAAAAATTATATTACAAATGCCATGCAATCCTTTACAAGCACTGAAAGACTCCAAAGATAAAGAACATCGATTTAATTTTTGTCTCTACGTGCAGGAGGCTATACCATCACAAAATAATTCCAAGCCGGTAGAAATTTATTTTACCTTCGGAACATTATTCAATTAAAGAAGCATCGAATACTTGTATACAAAATATCAACCTCATTGTATATTCCATTTATTAATTATCTTTCTATGTGGTTTAGTTTATGTTTGGAAAAATATAGCATTTTGAAATGAATTATTCATTTTGAATAAACCTGTATTACTCAAGATCTTCTATAGTTTTTAAATATGAGTTGAAATATATAAAACATTATGGGACACATAAAAATTCTTTTTTTTCGTAACTTATCAATTACCTTTTTTTTTTCATATAATAATATCACTTTATTCAACTTTGTTGTGCTTAGTGTTTTATATGTTTGCTGCAATAATTTTGAAAAAATAAAAGAAGGAACTTTTGTCTCAAATGTTTGGTGACTTACAACATTGGAAGACCTTTTTTTTAAGCCAGAATAACTCAGAAAACTTTAAAAAGGATTCTACAAATTTGAAATGTAGAGTAATCAAAACATGAATTCAGATACTCAAAAAATTGCATCTAGAGGAAAACATTACGTCTTAGAAGTTGATTAAAAATGTTAAAGAAAGTTTAATTAATTAGTTTCATTGATAAATATAATTTAGTTCCCTTTTAGATCATTAACATTGAAAACAATTTTGTCCAACTACGATGAAAATTGCAAAAGTTATTAATAGAGAATTAATTTTATTGTATAGCGTTCGACGACCTTATAATAGTCTTCTGTTAATCTTAACTAAATATATTCTAAAACTAGGAACAGCTTTATCATACATAATGAATAATTGAAATCTTGCTGTAAGTGAAAAGTATGAGTTAGTCTCAGAAGTGCATTATCAAGACAGAAAATTCAATAAACCATTTATAACCCCGTGTGGATTTATATCGAAACTAAACACTGATATAATTAACTATAATGTTTATTTATAAAATGAAAAATACTAAACCTTTTATGTATAGATTTTTGTGATGATCATGTAAACTATGGATAGTTTTGTATATTTCAATAGATTTAAAGACGATGTCAGTTCAACGTTTTCAAAAAATGCTTAAAATTTTTGTGATACGCTTAAATTTTATTTTATTGATGTGTTTTAAAACGTATTCATTTGTTTTCATAAAATCAAAAATATGTTTTTTTTTTTTTACTTTTTTCTCCATGAAGTCACGATGCGTGTTTGTGCGTGCGCGTGCGTGCGCGTGCGCGTGCGTGCGGTGCGCGTGTGCGTGCGTGCGTGTGCGTGTGCGTGAGAGAGAGAGGAGGAGAGAGAGAGAGTGTGCGTGCGTGTGCGTGCGTGCGTGTGCGTGCGTGCGTGTGTGCGTGTGCGGCAACTCCCACATTAAACCATTATGGATAGATCCACATTATCCATTGATACGTCTCTTATATGCCATCTATATCTTTAAAAGTTCGTTAGCAAGAACTCTGAACTCCTGAAGATTTGAAAAACACGCTTAAAAACGTTTATGATTTCACTGAATTTTTATCCTCATTATCATATTCAGGTCAAAATCATCTATTTTATCTGTAAACTATCCAAAATCGAACGGTCAATATAAATCATTCCATTCTTTGTTTGTTACGAAGAACAATTATCTTTTGATTTTTCACGACTCACATCGATAACACTCTTTTACAATTCCATTCAATATAGATTAGAGTCTGGATGGAAAATATCTGTTTTTGAAAAAGTGTATGTGCTTTTTTTTTGTTATTGTTTTCTTAGCAATGCGATCAACTGTTTATATTTATGTGTTATAACTTAAATTCCCAGTAAGTAAAAAATGTGTGTTTATTAATATAACATATGAAGACATTTTTAAAATGTTATAAATATTATTTTAAATTCTTCTGAAGCATCAAAAAGCAAAGATATAAAAACGAAAATTGGTCGATTGATCATACCAACGTTTAATTTAAATAAAAGACGAAACAATAAATATGACCATTATTTGTTCGAACATAAGCTTAGTGAATCCTAATCATAGTAATTGGTTGTGTTATTACACTTAAAAAGTACATACTTAATTTTCTTTCCTAAAATGTTTTAAGAAAATCACTTGGAATTAATTTATGTTTTGTGTATCATTATTTTGGAGTTCTTTTCATCCATTATTCAAGTAATTAAGATTTAAGTTATATATTAATATTCTAGAATAACATCTTAAAAACTATAACTGTTGTTATTTCTTGATCAAAAAGTCGAGTAATAAAAGTGTAAAATATGGAATGTATCTAATATGTATATTGTAAATAAATATATAAGGATTAATATACGAGGATCGTTCAATAAGTCCTTCGAAAATCCAAGAGATAGCACTCATAACATCGAAAATGGTAATTTGCTCTTAGTAAGCATCATGGCTCATTGGACAGCTGTCTAAGTCTCAGTTACTCGTATTCGAAATCATGAAGCATTTCGCACTTCAAAAATTCTTCGTCTTAACTTTTCCTGACGATGAGACCTTCTTTGCTGTTTTTGGAGCAAATTCGATCGAAACAAACCAACGTTTTGATTGTTGCTTGGTTTCTTATATATATATATATATATATATATATATATATATATATATATATATATATATATATATATATATAGCAATCCAGTGAAAATTGACGGGGACAACTCGACATGGCAGCAATAAAATTTTGAATTGACAGCAAATGACTACCAAATCAAAACTAACCTATGACTCATTGTCAAATTTGTTTCGGTTTGGTTTAACAGATAGCTGCATCCAATGATAACAACAATTTACCTTAATGATGCCATCTGTTTTCAAATACAAGTACTTTTTGAACCACCCTCGTATCATTTTCGAATTTCTTTTTTCCATTTTTCAGTCAATTAAAGCATAAGTTGTATATTAATATTCTAGAATACTGTCTTAAAAATTATAGCTGATGTAATTTCTTGGTAAAACCATTGAGTAATAAATGTGTTAAATATAGAATGTATCAAATATTGTAAATAAATATATAAGGAGTACATATAAATGTGTAAGGGGTAAATATATAGAGAGGAACACACACACATATAACTATGATATATAAATAGTACATTGACATACTATTTTATGTTCATACACTCGTACATATTATTGTTATTATTATAAATTATATATTTACACTTGACAGAATATAGAGCATTTTTTAAGCTAACAACGATTTACTTATCATCATACAATCTAAAAAAACCCAGAGAAATGTGCCAAAATGGAAGTAGGAAATTGGACCGTGCACAGAACTTTTTCATCTGTTCTATTATAAGCCATTTAAGTTGAATTTTGGCTATTAACAAACGAAACTGATCGAATAAAGTGCAGCACTAGAACCGAGTCGAAAAGAAACCGCGAGACATTTTGGACTGGTAGCAACACAACAACAAAGCTTTCAAAAACTATCCTTCTTCTTAAAATAAAACAAGCTTCATTACATTGAAAGCGAACTGGAAAAAAAAAAACTCAAACGATAAATAAAATAGATTCTGAATAAATAACTTGGCAACGATCAAGTATCTTTACAATCATCTTTACTCAATACCGAGCCGGGAAAGAATAAATATAAGATGAAAAAAATTCCAATTATTCCAATGTTTGTATAGTTTTCAATAAAAGCCATTACATTAAAAAATAAACAAATAATCAAAAAAAAGCATCCAGATTCCTCATTTGTAGAACAAAGCAAACAACAATGTAATTCTACCCTATTACAAAGCATCCTAAAAATTACGCACTGTGTCTGACTGTAATGGACAATTTAATGATAATCTCGATGAAACATTTCCTTCTGTGATGTTGCCAGATTCCCTCGGATCATAAATATGCATTATTTCGGAGCTTTCCACAAACCCTAATAACATGTCTAGAAATTGTAATTTTGAATTCGAGTCATCGACATTTATTCTACTGGGCATTCATTAGAAGGCAGAATTCTACTGACTGAGCCATTTGCAAGAGTAGCTCTTCCTCTCCATCCCCCCCTTTGCTATCTCCCTTCCCTCTTTCTCAGAGATTTACTCATTAAATGGACTGAGAAACTGAAAATAATTCTCTGTTTATTCTCTTCAATAATAAGATCAAAGTGAATGAGTAAGGGTGAATGGTTTTCGAGCTGTGCAATGTTTCTGTCAGAAATTGTTTGTTTGTTAGGCTGAAAGCTTCTCGGAATGGAATCAAAGCTTTGCAAATTGGACCGGAAATTTATTCGCCGGTACTTTAAAGAGTTGTGTTTACAGCGATGAAACGTAATAATATTGTGATAGAGAATAACCGGTTCGGATTCTTGACGTTCTTGGAAAAGGTAATTCTCTTCGAAACGAAACAAAGTTCTAGAAAGATTCGGTTGCTTTAAAGGTACCGGTGTATTACATATATCTTTTTACTTTCCATTTCTGTTTAATGGTGCTTATGTTATATTTCTGAGAATAATAGTGTTTGTTTTGAAATAATAAAAGGATAGACATTTGTTTCTGGATTGTATTTGTTAAGAGTAGGAAAAATTATAATTTGGTTTTTATTTCACCTTGCACATTAAACTGAGTCACAGAACGGATGTTGATTATAATGTATATTCGGTTATTTAATAAATCATTATTTTTCAGATAAAAAGTGTAACTACCTTCCTTCATTACTTAGCTCCACAACCACCTTAAGGTCTAATAAAGGTCTTGCTCGCGTCGAATGGTGTGTTCGAGCCTTGATGCCACAAAAGACCCGTCGTGTAGCCGAAGCTGATAAACGTCAAAACTGTCGAGGCTCAAAGACCTCCCGGGGCATAGTGGGGATAGAAAGAGAATGAGGTGCCAGCTTAGGTGTCATCCTCGTTACTTGACGGTAATTCAAAATTGCGAGGTCCGTAGCCGCTAGTCATCATATTGCTTCTAGTGCGACGGTGATAAAACCAACCAACCAACCAACTCAACCCTAATAAAATAGTCAAAAAGTTCAAAATTCGAAGAAACGTAAGAGGACAACATATTTCATTACCTATCGAAGATTGTGCAATGTCACTCTTTTTCAAATCCCTCATAAATTAGTTAACCCAATTTGTATTCAAATAATAAAGTCTCAGCTTACCGAAGTCCTCATTCTGATTCAATCACTTCTCGGTAATAGCAAATTCGACTCTTATTATTCTGATCCAGAGTCACTTCCATTTGCTTATTATTTACAATGACTCACTTCGATATATACATATATAGCTTGTAGTTATCCTCTATATCCATTTTCTTTATTTACATTCTATTTCGCTTATATATATATCACTATCTCTTATTCAATTCACTGTTATTCTTATTTTCACATAATTTACCAGATCACGTTTCATTTGGTTGGCAAGAAGTTGTATGCAATTGAAATTACAAAAAAAGGTTAACGAAACAGCCTAACCTTACAAAAGAAGCAAATATACTTTATTTATGAGAAAATGAAAAGAGTTTCCAAGCTTTTTGGATCTTCGTCACATTTTAAGTCAAAAAGTGTCAAATTTTTATTTTAATAATTGCATATTATTTTTAAAGTTCGAGGTTTGAATGAAAATTAACATCTCCATAGCCACAACTATTTTTATTGTTACCCAATTTTAATATTTCTTGTTGTTATCTGAACGCTACATGTACTTCTGTGTATTGCATAAATCCCTTATCAATTTAGTCAAAAAATTTCCTCGCACTTCGGCCAGCACATCACCTCAACCACTTACCTTCCTTAGGTAAGTACGGAAATCGCATGACCTTGAGTTACACTAGTGATCTCTTCTTTGCCATGAGTTTTATTGTCCTTGGTAAACACGGGTGACGTTCCCCCGGGAAATCTAAGCAATCCTACTCTATTTTCAACTCTTCTTCTTGTCAACCAACTGTGGCATATCTTTTTACCAAACTCGTCTATCACTTTAAGTATAAAATTCATCACAATTTAAAATACTTTATCGTAATTCTAAGTATAAATATACTAATTTTTAATAATTGAAAGTCACAAAATTACAGTTCAAAACCTTAGTCCAAGTAATTTTCAAAACATTACTTTGTATTCCTTTACAAGGGGAATGCTTTCTTTTAGTTCACTGTTCCACCACGTCGTAACTAATAACTTCTCTCAATATATCTAAGGATTGTTCTTATCCAGAAACTCAGGGGTAAAAGTCTGAATTAATATTGTGTAAAAATCTGAATATAGCCTCGACCTTTCAGGGATGTGTCCTTGTTCCTTCAAGATCACGTACCCGCACAAGTAGTACTGTTCAATTTCCTTACCATATACTCTCATATCTCTGTTGCTTTTATTCGAATTTCTTTATATGTATTCACTATACTTCTGACGTTTACCTAATTTTCGTAATAGAGTTTTGTTTGTTTGGAAAGGAGCTGGAAACTTAAAGATGAAATCAGAAAGTTACCCCTGTTGTAAGATAAGGTTTGCGAAAACTTCATGCTACGCAGTCTATACTTGTTATCCATATTTTTTAAGTGTAGAACACAGATCTTGTGTGGCTCTGCACAGGCTCTATTTACCTTATCAAACTCGACTGTCTCACTACGTAAATGCAGAATTAGTTGGGTACATCTGTTCCAAAATGATTCCGGTGGTTTTTATTGACATCAGGTTTTAATGGTAGCTTTGCCCTTGTCTTCAGAACGAAAGTGATTTAGGAACTTTAAATCTTTGAGAAGAGGAAAACATCGTAATGACACCTTGTTTCTTTAATCTGAGCAGCATGTGGGTCAACATCTTTAGTTCTCTGCAACCAACAATGCCTGTGAACAAAGAAAACAACTGCATTTATTTAGAGGGTACATGTAGATTTTAAGTAAAACAAGAATTTTTAAAGTTGGGTAACAAATGAAAATGTTATGGTTAAAGGAGGCATTATTTTTAGATATAAGCTCGTAATTTGCACCTAAAAATAAACCATATGGGAAATAATTTTTTTTAAAAAAAACTATTTTGAGATTTTTAGATGCACCACTCTTAAAACTCTTTTTTTAAAAAAAAATGAAAAGAATTTACAATAATTTTGCTTAAATAAGATTTTTTCTAAGTGATTGGCACATACACGCCATAAATATTTCATATACTTTCGAAAACTGGGTATTCTTGATTCAATTTTGTATATTTCATTATCAATAACACCACAAAAATGTCGCCATTATCGACTTTGTGAATTAACGAAATACATTTTCTTTTAGTTTCCAACACATTTTAGGCTCTGTTTTGCACATCAATAATAATCAAAGGAAGTGTTTGCAGAAGGTGAAAAATTTATAAGAGCCAAAAATATTTAAACGGCGTTTCAGGAAGTATATCTCGAAAAATGCGAACTTTCAAATTCTCTGTCTTTATGAAAATTTATGAAGAAATTCTGCCGATTTTTTTTTTCAATAGACAGTAAGAATCACAATATTTTTACTATTTTTTATTATGAAAAGCGGTGCTTGGGGGGAATTGATCTACAAAATGGTGGTTAAATACAAAAACACGAGAATGAATGTGTACGCAAGTACGTGCATATTTAGTGCATGTGTAGATGGCAACGACACATGTAAACCGGAAAAGGATATGCTAATATTGCATAATACTGAAATTAAATGTAAGGATAAGCAATGAATGATGATGAAGTTTTTTAAAACTATTTTGACGTAAAAAAATGTCTATGAATATCAGAGATGAAGCAGCTCGAGAGAAAATATAGAGTTTATATTTTTCCATTTGAGTTTATATTTTTTCATTTGAGTTTATATTTTTCCATTTGAGTTTATATTTTCAAATCTCTTAAAAGTGTTTAAAAACTTTTGTATTTTACTCGCAGAGAGAGCATGCTATGCAGCATACAATACTTTTTTTCAGGTGTTATAGGTCAACCGGACAAAGATTAGCAGGCTTTCAGATAACAATTAACTCTTTAAAAATGCTTTATACAACTAACGCTTACTACTGGTGACGTAAGAATTTTGGATTTATTTTTAGATAAACTCTAGTGTTTAAAAGCACTGTCGAAGAACATTGTTAAAATTCGTGAAACATTTTTATCTATATTTTTTCAATACTCCAGAATATCCCTCTATTTTAAAGCTAATAGGCTCAAACGGGAAGTACTATATTTTTTAAAAAAAACACGTCACATACAAATAAAAACGAATAATCAACAACTGTTATTGATCAAGCTTGGAGATCATGCGTTAATGCGAAACATGGTGTACAGTAACATCAAACATTGGTTTAATTTTAGAAGCTCTATAAAAATCATCAGTATCAAAGCGCGGTTTTATATATTTTGATATTCTCACGTGTTAATGATCTGGACATTATTCACCTTTCTCTCAGTGCTTTTTTTCTATCCTTGAAAATAAAATAACACGTTTATTCTCTTAATATAGTCAATTTATCCTATATTTCCTATGAGGACTTACCTCCGTTAGATAGCTACTAGTTAGCATCACTCATCCGAGGCACGCTATTTATCTTTTTCTTTCCCACGAGGTTTATTATCATTGCAAAGCACGGTGATGTTCCAACGGATGCTTTAGAGTTCCTACTCTATATTCTCTCTCCACTCCCCTTCCTGTCAGCCAATTTTTACGTTTTTTTTTTTTTTTTTTTTTTTCATTTTTTTAATTCTATATCATAGATGCATATTATTTGGTGCTGCATATCGAAATTTGTCTTTTACGCTGATGTACTTTTATACTCAATCGCTCCCTTATTCTAAGTTTTCCTTTCTTTAAATTAGTAGACTTGATGTTTTGCGTTGGAATTATCTTCAGTGAAAAATTTCGAAAGTTTTAAAGCTATCCATTAGTGAGAAGCTCTTCCTGAATGAACAATTCTTAATTGAGAATTAATTTATAAACCTTCCATTCGAAATTAGTGTATAATTTATTCTTTCAAGAGCTTATCTTCTTTAGGTGAGTACGGGATCAATGATCGCTCTCGATAGGTGCTAGAATGAAATTTCCTTTTTTTTTCCTATAAAAGTTTTTCTGTGGCAAACGCGTCAGATGCATCCCATGGATACCCTAATAATATTTCTTCATGTATAATATTTTCGAACCTTCTTCATTCCAACTACCCTTTCATCTCAAGTTTCATCCTCATATTAGGACTTTATTTCGGAATTTAGAGATGCATTGCCTGTAGGTCATTATATTACTCTGGTTAAGTGTTATTCTAATATAATCAATTAAATGAGGTATGTATACTTAAATGCATTCATTTATATTAAAGGACATTAACATTATATTATTATCACGTTTATTCATTTATATAATAATATTTTCATATATACATTTGTGTGTGAGAGTGCGTGCGTGTGTGTGTGTGTGTGTCAAAGGAAGAGAGGCGCATATTACACGGCATGCATCAAACGGAAAAGCGAAAAAGAGAGGAAGAAAGAATGTCCAACGGCTAATATCAGCTATTAAACTCGGCCAAACGAAGGTCCCGGAATTCAACTGAGGTAGCAAGTATGTGTTGCTTGTGATACTAAACTCAACGTGCGGCTTAACAAAGCGAAGAAAACAAATGCAGTTAATGAGCGTATGTAAGTTGATTGGTAAATTTAATTGGGTATTAAAATAGAGTATGTTATAAAAGTAAAATAAAATTAAAAGAGAAGAAAAAAAGTAAATACTCTTGTTCATCTCACACGTACACAAACTCATTTACTTAGAAAACTCAAAATGGATATAAAGTAACTGAAAATTGTGTTTTTGATTTTGAACCAAGAAGTATGGTTAAATATATTTTCTACATCCAAACCATCATATTCAGAAAATTGCATTATAGCAAATTGGCTTACACCAAAAACAAAAACAAAAAGATTCATTGCCGCTCAAAATATCACAACGAATAAAGTAAACTGGTAATAAAATGATATTCTAATTCTAAATTAATAAATCAATATCTTGTGGTGAATGAATTCATATGTTCTTTTAAAATATCTGCAAAAATATTTAATTTTAATTATTCTAAATTTCAATAAAATGTCTTAATCCCAAATTCTTAATACAATATTTCTTTCACAATACCACACAAGACTTTAAATATTATATTATTTTGTAAACTTGTTTTTTAAAAAAATGTTTTAAAATCCTTAAGTATTCTACACTTTTGCAAATAAAAGGAAAATTATAAATAAAATTAAGGAATAAAGTTAAAAAAAATAGAGTATGTATTCTAAATCATATAATTGTACTTCCACTTAGCTGACAGACACCGATGTCGCAGAGGTAAAGCGCTCGTATACAGTACCAGAGAGTCCGGGGTTCAAACCGCAGCGCTGGCAATATTAAGAATTTCACGTTTAAGTTTTGCTTAATTGTTCTCTTTTTTTCTTCTATCATTTCTAAAACCTTCCAGAATATTCTTTACAATTTCAGAGCAATGTTCTGGAATATTCTCACATAATATATAAACCACACACACACACACTTATGTTCTCGGTCTGACAGAGTTTTCACAGCTGAGAGAGTTCTCTCTCTTTCCTTCTAGTTGTATATAAATCCCTTGTATCTACAAAATTCTTTTCCAAAATGAAATTTTACATCGATTTATCCATTCAATTTTAAATTAATCACAAATCTGTTTAAAAAATCTCTAATTTTACTTTTAAAAAAGCGATCAAATAGGTAGAAAAATTAAGAAAATAAATTTATTATTATATGGTTTTCCTTGAAGAATCATTGTTGATAATAGATTTACTTGCAAATGTTTAATTTATTTAAGATTTAACTGTCGCATTTATCTTAAAATGTATTTAATTAAATCACTTATCATTTACTTTAATTTTAAATTTAGAATATTAATTTGAATTCTATGCACAATAGTTTATTTTTGTTCTTTATGTTGTTAAAAATTAGAATTGTTTTTGCACTTCAAACGTTAACCGCTCTTTTTTCATCCTGCTTCTGCTGAACTATTCCGCACGTTTGTGTTATCGTGGTTTGTCTTGACACTCACACACACACACACACACACATATATATATATATATATATATATATAATAAAGATAGCCCTGTAATAAGCAATAGATTGAGATTCGAAAAGATAGTCCATTTATTTTAGAAATTTTAAGTTTATCATTCAAGACTGCGTTATTTCCAGAGATCATTATCCCTACAAATAACAATCGAAATCCTTAGGGATCATTAGAGATTATTATCCCTATAATTATCCCTATAAATAACGATCCAATTAATAAAACTATCAGATAATTTTTTTGTAATTAAACGGCCATTAAAACTTTAATAAATAAGATCTAAAACATTTTATTTAAAGAAAGTTAGTTTTTTTAAAGAAAATAATCAGCAATTTTCCGCAATTTACTTTTTAAAAGTTATAACAAACGAATAGTTTCATATCACAAACCCGGCATTTTACAAAATATTTGACACATAGTTGTTTTATTCAATAACAATACATTCGACAAATTGCTCCATGTGAATACAAAGTATGAAGAAGAAATATTTCAAACCTTTTTAACTTTTCTGTTACATACATTGTCTACCTTTAAGTTCACTCTTGACTGAATTGTGCTTTTTAAATTATCAAATAACAAATGAATTCGATAAAATTCTTAAAACTGTTTTTCTTCAAAATACGCCCATGATTGTAATTTATCCAGATGCGTAAGATAAATGCAAGATCTCTCAGACGCATATTTTTATTTCGAACTTATTCATGCACGATGTCACGATAGTTTAAATAATTTCACTTCTGTCTTCATGCCCCCGGGTCGGATTGTAAAGTTTTTAAGAGTAATGGATTGCATTGTATTACGTATTCCTGGACATATTCCAAGGTAGAATCCATAAACAACAGAATCTGGGACTGAAACTGAAGTAGCTCAATGCTTACGCATATCTAGAGCGCATTTTAATTCCAAAATTTGAATCTTTAATGTGCCAAGTGAAAACTTATAAATAACTCTAAATACAAAATTCTAGTCTACGTGAATTTGAGCTTCTGAGTTCAAGATCTAAAGCAGGCTCTTGAGAAATATAGAAGCGGAGAATTAACTCTAAATGGGATCGTAAATACTAGGTGAGATACTTTAAATAATAAGGCTCTCCTTTAAATAGTTTAAAGTTGACACCATGAAAACCAATTTTTTAAACTGAAACTAAGATATCATATTTCGGGAATATATATGCCTGTTCTGTATAAGAAGATATATTTTTGGTGACCATTTTCTTTAAAATTCTTCAAAATGTTGAAATTAAAAAACCTAAGAAGTGAATAATAAATACTAATATACTTAAATCAAAAACAAACTAGCAATTAATCTCAGTAATTAAAAATTGAAATAATACGTGATGAATCATACAGGCCAATCAGAAAAAGTAAATTGACTACGACCAGAATTATCAAAAGATATTATTATAAAAAACGACGAAAGGAAAATGTATTTATGTGCAAAAAGACTTTAGCTACGTTTCTAGCTGAATTTCTAGGTTTATTGGCTGAACTATCACATTCGCAAAATTAAAAATTTGATAAAATCAAAAACACTTGAAAAAAAAGATCAAAAGCAAAAGTCAAACCTAATAATAAAATATTAAAGAAAACTGGAAAGAGAATCCGTAATAACATTAGATAACTTAATAGAACCAAAACTGCATATTTAAGAATGGTGGTGCTGGTGGTGGTGGTGGTGCGTGTGTGTCGTGGTCGTGATACGGTGTGCGGTATGTGCGTGTGTGTGTGTGTGTGTGTGGTGTGTGTATTATTGTTATTATTATTGTTATTGTGTTAGTGTGTGTGTATTGTTATTGTGTGTGTGTGTGTGTGTGTAAATCAAAAAATAAAATTTCATTGATCATAACAAAATAAATAGAGCATAAATTTAAAAATTACAAAAAATAAAATAAAACTATGCAGACTTCCTAATGAAGAATAGACTTCCTAATAGACTTAAATAGTAATGAAAACTTACATATAAACTGTTTAGATTATTCAAAAAAAAGGAAAATGAGTATTTTTAATAACAAACCCACGAAAGAAGAGAGAAAAAAGAAAATTTCCCATCAAAACTAATAAGAAAGAAAGAACAATTTTGAAGTTTATCTTCTTTTAAAAACAACAAAATAAATTAAAAAATTTGTTCAAACACTAACCTAGGCATGAAAAACAAAGAAAATAAATGAAATGCAATCTAAAATGGGAGTTGTAAGGAAACAAAGGAGGAAAAGAGGAAAAAAATGAACTTAGAAATTAAAAACAACATTTACAAACAAAATAGGTAAAAAATTTTAAAAAATAAATTTTTAAACCAAAAAAAAAATAATTATTAATTTTATTTTCATATTTTTCTTTATAAAATTTTTAAAAAATTCTGTATCTAAATAAATTTTCTAAAACTTTTCCAGGGGATTGTAAATAGCCTATGTTTTAAGCATATTCTGATGTTACGTAAAATTTCATTACAAATTGAATTTCTAAATATTATATAAAATACATTTTTATATATATTTTATAAGAAATATATGTATATCAATTTTTTTAATATAATGGGGAGGAAAGTAATATTTTTTACTTGTGTATATAATGTTGTAAGGTAAAGTTATTAATGTTGTTTTGGTTTCATGAAGCCTAAGTTTGAAGTAAACCGCAATGTATTTATGTCTTAATTATTTCTAAAAAATAACAGATATGTATAGAAACTGTATTTTAATTTATTATTCTAGGCAGTATGAACTTTATATTCTCTATAGATAGGGTTACTTCAATCTAGGTTTCCTGAAACCAAACAAATAAACAAATCAATACAAACAGCTGTATTTTACAATATTATGTACATAAGGATCAATTAATATGCGCAATTAATTTTATCCAGATTTCTCGGTTATTCCTCAATAATAATTAAAACTTTAATATAAGTTCGTCGTGCATATAAATATATATACAGGGTATATAAAATCTATTTACCAAAATTTATAGAGAGATAGGGAATAGCAAAAAAAGACGATTTCATACACAAAAATACGGGAGTAAACGAACGACTGAGGTTATAGAGAATGCAAAACTATTTGACAGGTACAGCCAGTCATGAATCAGTGCTGTGACTTCTGATAATTAATATTCATTGTCCCTGCAATTACTTTTTGGCTGCATTTTCTAGATATTAAATAAATAAATCCTTTAGCATGCGAACTAATTGTGAAAATTTGGTGGAAAGGTAAATAATAGCAAAAGATGACAATTTCTCATACGAAAGTATTGGATAGTTACGACTAGCTACTCAAAAAAGAAGTCTATGCACGTACAAGAGTTCATTCGCCAACTCATAAGACATACAGCCAAAGGTCGCCAATTAATTGAGGAACTATGAACATTACTTTTGAGAAGCCACTATTTCGATGGACGACTGGCAGCACCATTCCGATAGCTGTGCGCTCTGTAAAACCGCAATCGTTCATTTTTGCCTATGTATTCCGATGTGAAATCGTCTTCTTTTGCTATTCCCTACCTCTCCACCAAATTTTGACCGATTATTTCTTATCCCCAATACAACCGAGCAACTGCACGTCCGTTTCTGTTGGCTGGGTTGTAAATGAAGTGTATATCCGTCAACTCGGCATTGGTGAACCGATTCATGTTGATTGCCTGTAGTCGGTATTTGCAATGAAGAAGCTACACGTTTCGGCCTTGAAATCTCGATCACAGCGCCACTTATTAATTTCAGTCAATGCTTTCCTATGTTAACAGGTCAATTGAAAAGTCCCCGGCCTGACACATAGATGACGCTACTAGAATTAAATTCATATGTTTTTTAGTTAGCCCTAAAACTCAAAAGATGCGTGTATAAATTTGACAGCTGTCGGATCATTAGTTTGTGAATTATAGAATTTTGAGTTAAGCAACTTTTGTTATTGTGAAAAAAATGGATAAAAAAGAATTTCGCGTGTTGATAAAATATTGCTTTTTGAAGGGAAAAAATACAGTTGAAGCAAAAACTTGGCTTGATGCCAAATTTCCGGACACTGCCCCAGGAAAATCAACCATCAAGGATTGGTATGCTATGTTTAGACGTGGTGAAATGAGCACCGAAGACGGTGAACGCAGTGGACGCCCAAAAGAGGTTGTTACCGACGAAAACATTAAAAAAATCCACAAAATGATTTTGAATGACCGTAAATTGAAATTGAATGAAATAGCAGACACTCTAAAGATATCAACTGATCGTGTACATCATATCATTCACGAATACTTGGGTATGAGAAAGCTCTGTGCAAAGTGGGTGCCACGCGAGCTCACTTTTGACCAAAAACAACGAAGAGTTGATGATTCAAAGCAGTGTTTGAAGATGATCAAGTGTAATAAACCCGAGTTTTTGCGTCGATATGTGACAATGGATGAAACATGGCTCCATCATTTCACTCCGAAGTCCAATCGACAGTCATCCGAGTGGACTGCACACGATAAACCCGCTCCAAAGCGTGGGAGAACGCAACAGTCGGCTGGCAAGGTTATCGCGTCTGTAGTTTGGGATGCGCATGGAATAATTTTCATTGACTACCTTGAAAAAGGA
>BMAW01023462.1:0-10648 GCA_019974015.1 Nephila pilipes | reverse complement strand
TAATATATTTTTTTCATTTAAGTGGAAAAAATGTTAGGCGACATGTAAGTAATAAAAATCCATTAAAATGTTAAACATTGAGAAAAATAAATAAATTGGTAGTAAATTTTATTACATAATAATACTTTTGATATTTAATTAAATACTATTTGGTATCAAAGGTTAATAAAAAATATTTTGAGGTTCTTTGTGAAAAGAGTTTGGTATACAGTAATACATATTGATACTTTTTCATCAATTAGTTACTGAAACAATTGTCATCAATTTATTTTAGGAATAACGAAGACTTCAAATATCAAACTTTCTAAGAAATTTATTTTTAAATATTAACAAATATGTACGTACTTTACAAGTTTACTAACGATATACTAAAAATTATGTTTGTGCACAAAAAACAAAATGAAATTCACTTATTTTTTGGATAAATTATTCCCGAATGTTTTTAACCTCATTCTTGACTCAAGTCATTTCAAAGTAATGTTCACTTCATTCAGAGAATTAAGAATTTTTTTTATGAATGATAGGAAGAAGTCTCAATTCGTATTGTACAGTTTAGAATGCTTCTATTATTCCTTTTCTTGATAGTTTTTGAGTTAATTCAGTTTCGTTGTCTTCATCAATGGGTTATTTTGATTAAAGCTGTCATCCTACATGATAGGTGAGGTAATCAGCCACTATCAAATTCTCGTCCACGTATAAAAAGTTTTCGAATTCGAAAATTTTTTGATATGTCGAAATTGTACTCGATATATCAAGACTATTTATTTAGTGAGAATTTAAGGTTCCTGAAAAAAAGTTCGACATTTATAGATTTTCGATACATAGATAATTAAATATAGAGCCTAGACAGCATTTAAAATTAATACTAATTTCTGCGTAATACCTATAGTATGAGAACTTGCCAAAATATACTGATATTTATCTATCTATTTAATACCTAAAAGTGTTTCTGTTGGGAAGTATGTATGGAATAATTTTCACCTTAACTATTAGTTTAAGCGATGTTATTTAATTTTATAAAACATCAAGCGGCATTAGTAGAAAAAAGTATTGGAGAAATTTACATTTGATAATTTTTAATATTATTTTAAAATCTGATAAAATAGTTCCAAGAACTCAATTGCTCTTTTATTTTAACAAAAATGTGTTTGCAAATTTCAGCTTGATTGGAATAACAAAAGTAAGTCTTTTGAAATGGATGTCGAGTAAATATAGTTGGGAAATAAAATGCAAATACTTATTTAAATTACAATAAGAATTTATTTGAACCCGCATTAGGGAAATCAATACCAAATAAAGGAACAAAAATAACATCTCTCCCTCATGACCAAAACCCAGGTGATTATAATTTTCCTTTAGACTGCTTTTTGAGAGGAATCTTAAAGAGAAAATTGACTTCATTTCGCAACAGATTTTCATAAACTTTAGAAAATGAGCCGGGGGAGAGACTGGAAGGAGTAGATTCGATAAAACGGAATAAAATCTTATGAAATAAAATAAAAATTTAAAAAACATGCAGCGCAAAATATTAATGTTTGTTCTCAACCGAAGCTTAAATAAGTTTTTATTGAAGAAGCTTACGTTCTGTTATTTTAAAATAAGAATTCAGAAACTTTATTATTTAGGAAATGCTTCAATTGAGAAGATAAAAAATTTTTTTAGTTGTCTTAAAAATACTTTTCATTAGTATGTATTTTAGAATACTAGATCATACCTGTGTTAAAGACCTTGTAAAATCAGTCTGAGCAGTTCTATCTTGGTAGACGAGTTCTAATTTTAATTGAGGACCGATTAATATTTTATCGTTTTTCTTATTGAGAACCGATATCATTATAGATGAGTTCTAATTTTATTTCATCTCTTTAAATTATTAATTTAAACTCTTTTGCTTCAGGTATCTGGTGAGAAAAACACATTTCCAGAAGCAAATTTCATATCCTCTTTGATATCTCGAGTGCGAGAAACGGAGCCTCGTGAAATTCGGGAATTTCGAACCAGCTGCATCCGTGAGCCTGGATGCGCTTGGAAGTGTTCTGAAGATGTTCATTCACATTGCCAATGTGTGTGTGGATCCCAGAGAAGGAAGAAGAACAATTCTAAAAGCAGGAAGACAACAGCATGAAAACCTCATCGGCATGAAATCTATCTCAGTCACAACAGTATTGCCTTCATTTGTAAATATGTTTTCTTAGCTTGCATAGTCAATAAACTCTTCATTTCACTTCGATCGTTTTGGTTGTTTCTTTTGTTTAAAAGTTAATGGTTGAAAATTTAGCACTTTTTAACCAGCTGGATCTTTATATAAGATATCTAAAATAACAAAGTTAAATTAGAACAGTTGTAAGTTAAAAAATTTACTTCCTTTTGTTCCACAAAGCAGGAATGTATAGAATTATAAAATGAATAATTATTATTTTTTTAATTTATACATAGAATTAAAAATTTTCATTAGATTAGATTAAATGGTTCTTTGTACTAGAATTTTATAATTGGATACCTTACCAAAAAAAAATAACAATTTATGTTCCTAATAATTAGAGGGATTGAGAATCGTACCTTACATGTATAATATTTTCATCAAAATGAATTGTCTTGCAGTTGACTTATTCATCACGAAAAAAAAATATCTCTTTCATTCTCATTTTAATCACATATTGAAGCAACAGATTTATTAAATGAAAATTCTTTAATGCTCTGAAATAATCCTTGAATTCTCAAAATCGTGTTGACTAAGTATATAATAATAAGGAAGTTGCATAATGAATTTTAAAAAGAAATTTATTCTTGTGAAAAATAAGCGTAGGTAACTTAGACTTAAAAAATACTTCTTTCTTAAATCCATTGATGAAATCTATAAGTGACAAACAAACACACACACACACACACACACACATATATATATATATATATATGTGTGTGTGTGTGTGTGTGTGTGTGTGTGTGTGTGTAATTTGAGTTTAATATTAAATGCCGCTCAGCCAATGAAAATCTAGAGAGTTTAAATTGAGCTACATATATCATTCCTAAAAGCTATTGATATCTAAAGCAAATGACCCATTTACAGAGTAATAATTTTTAAACATAATTTACTTTTGCTTGCTTTTTTTTTAAAAAGAACTTGCTTGCTTGCTTTTGGTCATGTACGACTAACAAATGCTTGTGAAAAAGATGAAAAGAGTATATCATGTTTGAAAAATAGTTATTTAAGTAATGGAAATTAATATTTTATCATTAAATTATGAGTTAAGTAGATTGGATTTTATTCAGAATAAGTACTTCTCAGTCTAAAAATTTGATTGGTTGATCTTTTATTAACGTCGCACTTGGAGCCAACAAGAGGGCTTTTGTCTACGGACGTCATAATTTTGAACCTTGGGCAAGTGACGATGACGATATTTGAACTAGCACCACTCAGTCGAAACTTCCACATTACGCCCATGAGAGGACTTGGAGACTTGACAGATTTAACGAGCATCAGCTCAGTTTCAAGGCTGGTCTTTAGTGGCATCAGGATTTAAAACCGCGATTCGACAGAAATAACGCAGTAGCGAATCTGCGACCATAACCCACCGAAAATTCGGAAGAAGAATTATAGAGAAAATCAAAAGAAAAGTGAATATGAAATATATATTTAACAACTCATTTTTAAAACAATGTTTTTCTTTTAAAATAAAGTATTACTGAACTAAATTAAATTACCACTAATTTACTCTTTCGGATATTTAACTGTTACTATTAGCCAATTAATTAATTGTGCTAACATTTCTTAAATCAAGCTTTTGAAATACAGTGCTACGTTTAATTTATAATCCATATATAGATTAATCAGAAATGTTAATACAAATTTTCTTGTTGTAAAAGGAACAGAGAAAATGTTACAAGAATACACGTGTTTATTTTTATATCCTGTTGAAACCTTGTGTCCGTATATTTCCGAAATTCAATTTTTTAATCAACAACCAATAAAAAAAAAACTTTTAATTGCACTTTTTTTATACTTATATTTCAATTTTATTGTTTTAACAATTCATTTAAAGTATCATTCTTATTTAAATTCCAATGCAAATAATGCGCTATTGTACTACCACTTTAAAATCATGAATCGATACGTTAAAGGTTAAAATTGGTATCAATTAATCGTTCCTTTTATCTGCTTTAGGATAATATATTCTAAGAATATTTCTTTTAAGTAATGCAAAGTGCATGGACGGCATTACTTTGAATAAAAGCTAGAAGCGTTGAATTAAATGTTTAATCTATCAAACGCGGTGTGGTTTAATTCATATTTTAATTCATAAGACGGCGACCTAAATTTAGAATCATTTGAAGTTGTAACACACATATTTTGATTATTAAATAGTGATTACTAAAGTGAGTAAAATATTTGAATAACGAAATATAACGCTCTATAACAAGAATCAAACTTAACTTTTATGTGGTATTTAAATTTTAGAGGGAGAAGCAAATTAAATACTAATTTATTCTAAGATTCGCAATGATTCTTTTGATTTTTAATTTCAAAGAGCATGCACAGAATAGACCATCTTATGTTACGCATTTATAAATAAATTCACCTACTTAATTACAAGAGAAACTCATTAATTGACAAAAATAAAATTTACTGAACAATATTTTTTAAAAAAACGTTGGAGAGGTAACAAGATTGAAAAGCGAAAGATTATAAATATTACATTAAGCGATGATATAAAAAATATAACAACTTCAAAAATTTTCTAATTTTTATTCTTTTATCTAATGACTAGCAGAGGAGTTTTCAAGCATATAGTGCGTAAAAAACTGCTTTACGTGAAATTTTTATATTAATTTATGTAATAATTAACATAGGGCTTTTAAATAGTTAAACTGTGAAATTTAGCTTTTAAAAGTTAATGAGTCTCCACTCCAAGATAAAAGAAATATTTATGAATACGTAAGTGAGCTAAGAGTATTTTTTGCATTTAATGATAAAAAAAAATTCTAGTTTTCAGAATGGTTTTCAAAAATATTCATCCTTCGTGATAGAAAAGAAATGTTAATATTACTAATAACGAGAATATAATTAACCATTATGAAAAAGCAGGCAATTTAGGAAATAACAAGGGAATAAAAAGTTAATAACACGTACAATTCTATTGATTTGTAGTTAAAATATTGAAATATTTTATAATGACTGGTTAATGTTCTGTTATGAGGTAAATATGATAGTTTAAGTTCCTCCAAACTAGATTTAAAATATGTGGAAGTAGTAAAAAATGGCGGTGGTGATGATTACTTTCTTTATATTCAATATTTTTTTTTTTTTTTTTACTTTTTCTTCTGGCTTAGATAAGCGTTCCTACTTACTGTCAGAAAAAAAGAATGGGCAACAAAATAGAACTATCACGGCTGTCGTTGAGAGTCAATATCAAAAGAAAATCATATGATGATGATAACATTTTTAAATCAAAGGTATTAAAAGCAAAAAGTATTGTAACGATAAGAAGCTTACTTCCCTTCAACTATCTTTATGGATTTCTTCTGGGCACTTCTTTATTCCAACAATTCAACTTCGAATTATACTAGGCAAAGTTAATACGTAAATGGAGAAAGAGGAGGAGGAGAAGGAAATATAGGAGATGAGCATATAATGTGGTTACGATACTAAGATAGATGTTAGTGTGATCATCGCGGAAATATTCTGGCATTATATTGTTGATTTGGTGAGATTAGGACTGAATTCTGTCGGAGTAATTGAAGGAGGTACTCGCATCGTATTCCGGTAAGTGTATTGTTTGATAGATTACGGAAGTTGTTAATACTTTCAGATAGAGACATTAATATGTTTGAGAACCTACTCCTTCCATGAGAACAGGGGTGGCCAAACCGTAGGCATTGGATCATTGATTAAAAGTAGCGCTTCAGTCAAATTTAATAAAGAGAGGATATATTAGATAAACGTTTCAAAAAAAATCGGAAAATGGAGTATGCTTCAACTTTTACGAGTGGTTTCGAGTGACATTTTTGTTAAGCGACAATTTTAACAGTTTGATTGATTGATTGTTTATTTACGTCACACTAAGAAGCAGCATGAAGGTTATTGGCGACTGACCTCAAATTTTGAACTTCGGTCAAGCGACGAGGACGACATTTGAGCTGGCACTTTTCTTTCTAAACTTTCACACCATTCAAAGGAAAGATTTGAGACCTCGACCCGATTTAAAGTGAATCAGCCTCTCTACACGGATAGACTTTAGTGGCATCAGAGCTCGAAATCACGACTCGAACGAAAACAACGCTACTTCATTAAACTGCAGTACATTAATTCATTTATCTGTGTGATTAAGTTATTCCTCCCCCGCTCCCTAAGCGAAGCACATTCTTAATATATCCTGGTCTCTATTTACCGATCCCTAAGAATGAAAAAAAAATGCTCAAGTTATATGACGCATCTTTACTCGTCTGTCAAAAAATTGGGGCACAGTATGAGAAAGGTTGGCTACCCCTGCATTAAAGGATGAATAAAAATTATACTTTGGATGTAATTGATTAATCTAATTACTTTGTCTGTGCTTGAACTTAAAATGAGCTTTAGATCTTGTAATTAGAATAACATTCAAGATGACAGGATGTCGTCACATTGTATTATTACATAATGTACTGAAAAGAAAATAATTTTGTCATTGATAAAACCGACAATGAAGCAGTATGTTCTAAGCTCAATGAAATTTTTATACATTTTTTTTATGCTTAATGCTCAGACTAAAATTCTGTGAAATCGTTTTTTATTTGGTGTATTATAATTTTCCGTATATAACTATTGCAATTTTGAATTCAATGAATTTTAAATCAATAAAATTATCCTCTGAAATTTTCTACCTTTCTTCTATTTTAGCAATTCAAGAGTTCAGTTATCGCATGCATACGTGCATCACTGAAACCATGGTAACAAGGTCATTGAAAATTCTTGTAGTTTATTTACAAATAAGCAAAATTTCGCATCCATTGTCCATTTTAAAAGCAATTCGTTTCGAGACGCATTCCTAATGTTCTTCTCTTTTAATGTGATTAGTTTCCTTCGTTTTTTTTAATTTTAATTAATAAACTATTCTGATTGAAAACGTGGTTAAAGTTAAACTGGGTTTCTTGAAACTATTCCTTAATGCATGCTCTAAGTTATTTTTTAGAATTTCAATTTTCTTAAGGGATGTCAGGACCCTTAACTTTCGAAAAGTTTGTCTAAAATGCTATTTTTTAAAACTTATATTGCATGAAAATCAACTCAAAAGGTATGAAATTTTTTCTGAGTTTGGAAGGGTTTCATATGTGTAATTTGATAGTTAAATTTAAAAATTTATTTGATTAAAAAAGTTATTGGCTGTATTTTGAATACTTGAATTTATTTTTCAAGGAATGTGAGTTGCACTTCACGTTAAACGTACAGATCAAATATTATACGAATACCACAAAAAGAGTCTCAAATTAAACTTAACATTTGTTTTAAGATGCTGAACCTATTTTATTTTCAAAATACTTATTTAATTTTTTTTTTTAAAAAAAAGGTTCAAATTTAAAAATAGTTAATTTTTGGATTTTTTTGAAAATTAAAAAAAAAATAAATAAATATTTTTGTGCAATTACTTTAAATTAAACTTTAGGTTCTAGAAAACAATAATTATAAGATATGTACAAATTTTCATCTGTTTCTATTGATTAGTTTTTCATATGTTTTACATGAAATTTGGAAAAATTATGTTTTGAGAAATATATCTTTAAAGTTAGAAATTTGACTTTCATACCCGCTGTAATAACTAACATAATAGGCCCCTCATATAATAATTAAGTCATTATTTTTTAAGTACACATTGTATATATATAAAGTATTAACTCGGTTTTATTCAATTTGTAGGCCACAAATGTCATAAACAAAGCTTGGTGCAGTGTTTTCGACATTTTTAGTGTTTTAAAATATACACATATTTACAAAATGTAACAGTATTATTGACTTAAATTTAATTTTTAAGTTTCTCAAAATAACTTTTTAATGGTACATAACCATACCATCATCATTTATATATAACTCATTCTGCTTTATCTGTTTTATCTAAAATGTAAAAAGAAGAAGAAAAATATTGTGCAGCTATTTGGAATGATTGGAAAAATTGGAATGATTTAAAATTTATCTTAGTTATTCATATAAGAAATATATAATTATAAGAAAAAACTTAATTTTAACATATTACAGCTACAAGTGATTATCTATCTACAAATTTGAAAGTTATCTACACTTTTGACTTCGTGACTACACTTAGCATTTCAAAGTGATTTCACTTTGAATAGCTATATCTTTGCAACTACACTGGTTATCCTAAATTAAGGAAAAATCACAAAAATAGCGATAACTCTTTCAAAAGTAAGCCAAACAGTGCAAAATTTGCATATGTTGTCCACTAAGAGTAGCTGAGTAAAATTGCAATATGCAAATTAGTGACGCTGCACTCGGCTTACGTCATCTGCCTGGAGCATAAAAGTCCAAGTTTGAGAGAAAGCACACAAATTTTACTGTGATTGCGACATTGAAAATCTGAGATAGCCAATTCGTAATAATGACCTCTAGGCATCATTTGCCTGAAGAACTACGATGGAGAGCCATCGGGAGACTAGAGGCAGGGCAGAGTCAATCAGAAGTGGCCAGATGGCTAAATGTGAGTCCATCTGTGGTTCATAGACTTTGGAGGCAATTTCAAACCACAGATTCGGCATCTAGGAGGTTCAGTCAAGGACGGCCAACTGTTACGACCAGTGCCGATGACCGATATTTGACATTAAGTGCACGCAGGAATAGAACCGCTACTCCGACACATCTTAGATCCTCTCTTGCTGCAGCCACCGGAAGGTTGGTGTCAACGTCAACTGTGCGCAGAAGGCTCCACGAAGGTGGTCTGTATGCGAGACGACCAGCCATTTGCGTGCCGCTCACATCACGCCATAGGAGAGACCGTTTGCAGTGGGCCCGACAACATGTCCACTGGACGTCAGATCAATGGAGGCCTGTTCTCTTTACGGATGAGTCCAGGTTTAGTCTAGAAAGTGACAGTAGACGTTATTTGATATGGAGAGAACCTGGGACCCGTTATCATCCATCAAACATCCGTGAAAGAGATGCATACGGAAGAGGCAGTGTCTGTGTTTGGGGAGGCATATCCTTAGGAGGGCGCACAGACCTCCATGTCTTTCCAAGGGGAACCGTGAATGCTCAGGTTTATCGAGACAACATCCTTGATGCTTATGTGCGCCCATATGCCGGGGCGATTGGTGATTGCTTCCTGTTACAGGACGATAATGCAAGACCACACAGAGCTCGCATTGTTGATGATTATCTTCAACAGGAAACAATTACGCGCATGGAGTGGCCAGCTCGATCCCCGGACTTGAATCCTATCGAGCACGTTTGGGATGCTCTAGGGAGGCGTGTAGCTGCCATCAATCCGCCCCCTCAGACCCTTGCCGCGCTTGCATCTGCTTTACAAGAGCAATGGCTCTCACTTCCTATTGAACTGATAGACCGCATAATTGAAAGCATCACACATCGCTGTTTGTGCTGTATTGCTTCTAGAGGCAATCATATTCCATATTAAAGGTACTTTTTCTATTGCAAACCGATACTTCCAATTTGTTTATTTTATACATGTGCTAATTTCTATACTACTATTAATGTCTGATAATTTCTTTTTATGTTGTTTAATACCTTACTATGTGTTGTATATTGTGGGTAAGTTTCATAAAATTCCATGTGTAATTTCTTGAGTTATCGCGATTTTTGTGAATTTTCCTTAATTTATGATAACCAGTGTAATAGGAATATCAAAAAAACAAATAGTATAAAACTATTCAGAATAATCCAAATTACATTAAAATTTTACTTTCAAGAAAATCAATTTTTTAATGTTTTAAGAGAACTTTTTAACTAATTACTTGATCTCGAAGTTCCGGATTTCATTGTAAAATTTAACATGCTTTATAAGTTCCATTTTTAAAATTTTAATTTTACTAAAACTTTTTACATTATTATTTCATTACTAGTTTTAAAATTTCGTTAAGAATTCGCAGTAAAATGAATAGAGAATAACTTTCGCATACACGATAAAAATTAATTTTGATAGATTAACTAAAGTAAGAATTTAGAATTCGTGAGCAATAACGATAACGGACAGTATAAATACAGACTACCATTAACAAGTAAAATTTCAGAAAAGCTCTTTCAAATATAGCATTTTTTAAAGAATTTTATACATTGAAGGCTTTTTTTCTTCTGACATCTCTGTATTGATGTGAAAATATTCTATGAAAACATCCTTGAAAATGGTTTAAGTACATTTTGGAAGTGAATTGGCAATCAAATAAAAGGGAAATAACATGTGTACGCGTCTGTTTTTTTACATGTAGAAGAATATGCCTGACACTCATTAAGTCAAAAGAAACTTTTTTCCAAAAGTAGGAGGAGGGGGGGAAGAGAACAGTCATTTTGTGCAGTTTCACAACACATCACGTGACTATAACTCATTTAATCTGTTTTCCAGAAATTGATAGTAGAAGTAAGCGGCTGCGACTTAAAAACGATTTCGACAGTTCAAAATGTCATCACGTAGATTAATTTTTTTAATAAATTATT
>BMAW01023456.1:0-18216 GCA_019974015.1 Nephila pilipes | reverse complement strand
TACAGAAATTAATTGTCCAGCTGGAAAAGCTATTTTATAATTATAGCGTTGACATATGTCGCACATTGATATATATTCACTTACGGTTTCCCTCATCTTTGGAAAGTAGTATGATTCTTTGATTCTGGCATAAGTTTTTCTTATGCCAAAATGACCAGCCAATGGATTATCGTGAAATTTTTTCAGCAGTGATTCACACAGTGTTTGTGAAATATAAGCCCATAGTTCATGTTTAGAAGTTAGATGTTTTGCGTAAAAAAGAATACCATCAAGTAGTGTAAATTCTTGGGACTAATTTTCACATATTACTGCATTTATTGTCGAATCCTCCGAGTTTCCTAAATAGCGATAAGTATGACCAAACTCCGGGTCCTGTCTCTGCTCGCCTTTCAGCTGTTAACACTAGCAAATTGATAATGACGTTAACACTAGCAAATTGATAATAACGTTAACACTAGCAAATTGGTAATGGCGCAAGAGACATTCTCAAGTGTCTGTCCATCAAAAGGCTTTCTGGACAACATATCGGCCACCACATTCTGATTCCCTGGTCTATGTTCCCATTCTATGTTATATTCTACCAGTTTTAACGCCCATCTTATCATCCTACTTGAAATATTTTTCCTGTTCGTTAACTTGGTCAGCGCTGCGTGATCCGTTACTACTTTTGTTGGACAATTGCCAAAATATGAATGGAATTTTTGTAATGCTTAATCACTGCCAAACATTCCCTTTCCGTTATGGAATAATTTCTTTCTACCTTGTTTAGTGTTCTCGAAGTACAAGCGTACAACGTACGTCGAAGTAAGTGCGTACAATGATTCACACATTTCGGAGTACCCCCTGATAAATTTTTGGTACCAGCCAATAATCTCGAAAAATCTCGAAACCTGTCGTACATTTTTTTCGGGGGGGGGGGGTTGTATCAAGAACACTTACATTTTTTTTAGGATCGGTATGCACCCCATTCTTATTTATGATCACTCCTAGATACTTCAACTCTTCTCTACCAAAATGACATTTCGCAGCGTTTAAAGTCAACCCAGCGTCATTTAACAACTGGAAAACTATCTTCAGGTGATGGACCTGATCAGGAAATGACCCCGAAGTAATTATAACATCGTCCATATAAACATAAACAAATTTTCCAATCACTTGTTTTAATATAATATCCATCGCTCGTTGAAAGGTGGGTGCACTCCCTGATAATCCGAAAGACATCCTTTTGAAGGCGTACGTCCCCCTTTTGGTGACAAACACCGATTTAGGTATGTCTGGGGGATTAATAGCCAATTAAAAATACCTAGACTTGAGATCTAACGTGGACATGATATAATTTTGCTGAATTTGCATTAATAGGTAGTCGATTATCGGCAATGGGTGATTAGGGAACCTAGTGATAGCGTTCTTTTTCCTATAGTCTATTGCGAACCTGTAAGCGTCTGGGGAATCGACGGGTTTGTCATTTTTCTTTCTACATAAATCCAATGGGGAGGCGTATGGGGATGGAATGAGCATAATAGCTCCTTCCTCCAACATTCTTTAAATATGAAGTTCCATTATGCGTTCTTTGACTCTATCATAGCGATAAGGTCGGGACTCAACCGGAGGTTGATCTCCAGTATCAATTTTTTGTTAGATCACATGAGTGAGACCTGGCTGATCTGAGAATAACACCGAGTACTTCCTGAAGAGCTGTTGTTGCCGATTTTCTTGCAATCCTTTACTAGTTAGATCGATTTCCACCGTTTTTACTTCCTTACTGTTAACCTAACGCATCTGTCCTTCAGGTATACTTAAGGCGTTTGCCTCAAAGTTTAGCATAATCTTGGACGTCTTCATAATATCCACACCCAGAACGCAAGGGTACTGCAAACCCTCCACTATTTGAAATTGTCATTCATATTTTATATTTTCTTATACATACCGATAAGGTTACGGGCCCTAGGGTTTTACAAGTTGCTCTCTGTTCCGTGAATACGGTGAGGTTCGACTCAGTTTTTTAACACTCTAAAAATAGCTATTATAAAGTTCAAGCGATCTCTCAGCCCCCGTATCCCATAATGCTGTTATAAATGTATCATGTAGTATAACGGGTATATGAGGAATATTTATGGGCTTTTCTTTCATGGTGTTTACCCTTACTGGAGGATTTTGCCAACCACGCGATCGAGGACCTCCCGCTATTCGATCGCCTATTAGTTTAACCTCCTGTGGTTTTGTTACCGTGACCCTGAAGTTGGATACCTGTTTAATTGCTGGTGATATACATAATATTGCGGCCACCTATCATGCGTTGTATCTGGTGAACGCCGTCTATCAAAATTCGGTCCATTATTACACTGTTGATTCCTTGCGCACTGATACTTATCCTGTCTAGATGGTAGGTTATAAGATGAATGACGTGACTCGTATGTTGTTGCTACTTCCAGGAGTTGGGCTTTTGTAATGGGATTCCTAAGCACTACAGATTTCAAAACTTTTTATTCCGCAAAATAATTAATTACAATCCAGGTTACATAGTTAAATTAGACGAATATCAAATTGGGTATCACAAGAATAAAAATAATTTTCTGCGCACATCAGGTGCCAACGTTGAAATCCCAGATTTTAAAACTTTCACAAAAACACAGTACTTAAAAAGTTCAAGAGTCGAAGCCACGAAAAAGTTTCTCAGTACGCAGGGACACTCAGTCAGAGAAAAACATCCAAATCTTCAGAGGAGAACACTCTTCAGGAAGAAGAACCACAGCGTCATCAAAGATCGGAACGTCGAAGGCAAGCAGAAGGGACCGGAAATCGAACGTTAAGCAGAGTCTCAAGGAGGACGAACCAGGAGAAGAAAGAACTCCAAAAAGAACGTCCACTCAACAAACCACAAAGAAGACACGAAAATCGCTTCTCGGAGGGCTCCAGAGGCGAAGCTCCAAGACGATTCCGGGAGAGACCCTCCGCAGAGTCGAGCACAAGGAACAGCAAAGTCAGGCACATAAAACAAATAAGATAAAAACATTAAATATATTAAAAATACAAAAAGACAATCAATACAAAAAAAAGTCAATAAATATACAAAAAAATACCTTCGGGAAGGTATAAGAGAAAAAGCGACACATAGAATTAGTAAAGCCGAAAAGAGGTACAGCAGTGTAACCCTCCTTGGAGACAGCGAGGAATCCGGTCTAGCATGTTTGGAGCCAGGCGGCTCATTATATGCTTCACTCTTGTCACCTCCATAACCACAAAATTCAGCAACTGAGCATCTTTAAGCATTCGTAAAATAAATGCTGTTGGCGACTGACTAATTCTTTGCTTAGAACCATAATATTCCACTTCTAGCTCCGTGCGGTCTCTCACTGCAGGGAAGGCGCGTTGAAAGGCTTGTTTTAAATTTTCGATACCCCGTTCTCTACCTCCAACTAAAATTTCACCTATTACCGAGTACCACTCTCGAGCACAAACTGTTAGATGGTTCCTCAAATATGCCGGTTGAAGGGCCTCCGGGATATTGTAGTATTGTATATTGTCATCCAAGCTAGGTAAAAAGTCATTTAAGTTCTCAGAACCATCGAAAAAATCTACGGGAAACACGGCTGATCCTACTTCATGGGTTGGAACAGTTGGTCGCCAGTGTAACGGCTGCCCATTCCGGGCCGTCTCTTGTGTCATAGCTAAACTCAATGATTAAACACTAACACTCAACAAGTCAACCAAAAGGACACTAGAACAATAATTATGCAATTTATTAACTTCTAATTAATATAACAACAATTATGAATGCGCTCCCGTGCAAGGGTTTTACTACCTTAACTCAATCTACCAATACTAATCTAGCAGACTCTTACCACTAAGCCTTCCTCGACTGCAACTCAGACTCTAGAACAATTGTTGAACACTGGAATAACTAAATCTCTTGAATCACTTAACTTTTAATCCAACCACCTCTTTCAACTCCTCCTTCAACCTCTCTATCGAGACTCTCAGTCGGAGTTTATATATTTCCTAACTCTCCCTCTTCACTTCATTTCTACTTGCCTTACCAAAATCACATTTCAATTTTTAATACCGGGATTGGGGTTCAGTCCTATATTCCAAGACCATATTTGACTTTTTATTCCAATTCAGGTCTTATTACTTACTTCTTAACTGATTAAGGTTCCTTCTTTTGTTATTTAAATCTTTTACTTTCGAATAATACAAATTTATGCTCCTGTGGCTCTGTTGGGGATGCTGACTTCTACTTTTCCAATAGGCCTTTTACGAAAAGATTTCATTTTAAATGTCCGGTTGTTGAAACGATGCTTATTTGGCTGAAATATGTGAGCGAAATTCTTAATTTGTCTTTCATGTTTCAATCGTGTAACTATTCTTACGGCTCGCGTAATTACCCAGCATATTTCATAATTATTCCAATATTTGGTAATATTTCTAAATTTTCAATTTTCCATATTGTTTGCCTTTAATTGTATTGCTAGTAAATATGTATATCTTTGTCTACAGTTTCATTTCTGAATTTTTCAGTTTTCCTTTTTATGTATCTTGCTTGAACCAAAGCTGCCACCGATAGAATCTCAATCGGCGTGTGTCAGCGTAAATATCCATTATTACCAGAAAATTGTAAAGTCAAAGGAATACACATTGATAAACATTCTTCAAAAATAAAAGAAAGAAAATAAAAAGAAAATGAACCGTGAACAGTTGGAGACATTAAAGCTATGATGCCAAAAATGTACGCCGTTAGAACAAAGACTTACTAGTAAACAAATTGTTTGATTGTTTCTTTTGTTTGATTGTTTGATAGTCTTTTTCAGAATTATATATGGATATATATATATATATATATATATATATATATATATATATATATATATATACATATATATATATAATTTTTTCTCCACCATGTACTGTTACTTGTTACATTATTGTTGTAAAAATTTGTAATTTTTTCTTTCTGCTAATAAATGTTGAGTGCGGGGGAGATTGACTCTCATGGGGCCGATTTGTACCTCTTAGCCCTTTGAATGAGCTCGTACCTTTTGGACATTCTGTCAATAGCTTTCGTTTTGTATTTTCTTAATACATTAATAAAAACATTCCAACTAATCCATTACTTAGTAGGATATCCTTTACCATCCACAAGAGCATATGAATGTTTGAATATAATTTTCATTCGATTTTTTTAAATATAATTTTCATTGGATTTTTTTAAATATAATTTTGATCTCGATATTCCTCCCTTTTTGCAGTGATCTGTGTTTTCAGTTGTGTTTTCTTTTTCGTGGCGTATCTTCTTACTCTTTCCTCTAAATATATTATGTAGTTTAAATCGAGAGACTAATGAGGAGTTTTAAGAATTTGTGGAAATTAATTCAGTCCTCAGAGGCAAACGGTGAGAACTGTGCATTTGAGACTATACACTCTGTAACAAAAAAAAAACGACGCACTTAGAAGGAGTTGCCCGATGGTCACAAAAATTTACAGATAGGAAAATTTTGTACAGAATAGAAATTGACAAAAATTTCAAAAAAATTGGAGAGATTTATTTCAGAGTTAAATAGCCACAAGCTCAAAAAGGTGTCGACCCACCTCTAGCCAGGATGCAAGCTACCACACTACTTGGCATAGAGTGATGTAGCTCCCTATGTGGTCTCCTGCGGTATTTCGGGCTAAAGTTGCTCCAATTGTACGGCAAGGTCATCAGCATTCCTGGTAGATGCAGTCGCCTTCCCATCAAATCCTATACATGGGCAATTGGAGAGAGATCTGGCTGGCCAGGTAAGTGTATGACAAGTTGTAAGACAATTCATAGCAACATTTGTCGTATGGAGTCTGCCATTATCTTGCTGAAAAATAAGGCCAGGATACTACAAAATAATGGTGGCAAAACAGGTTTCTGAATATCGTAACGCTGTATTGTAAGTGTATCTAATGACGACCAAAAATACGGCTATCAAAGAAATGGCCCACCAGACCATAACTCCTGGTCAAGAGCCGGTGTGGCGTGCAATATTGAAAGCAGAATCGGCACTCTGCCCTGCGAGTCTCCATATACGTCTCCGATGATCGTCAGGACATCGAAGCGGGACCCTACATCGAAGCGGGATTCATCGCTAAACACCCTACTCTCCAGTCTGCATCATTCCATCCTTTTCGAGCCAAGAACTACTGCAATCTGGATCGACAGTATGTATTCGTGAGAGGCAGGTAGCGTAGCGGTCGGAACGAGTGTAGATTCTGATCTATCAGCCGTTTGTGAATGGGCATGGGGGATACTCGTGTGCTGATTACACGTCTGATGGGTGATAACGATGAATCGGGCATCTGTGATAGCTAATATGACAATTACTCTGTCCTCCTCATCTGCTGTGGCCCTAGGTCGACCACTACCATCATGACGCTGAATCTGCCATTATCCACCCATTCTTGACAGCATCTTCTAATCGCCGCATCGTTTTGACCTATATGACGAGCGATTCCAAACTTGTTTCTTTTAATCAATGATACGATTTCTTTCAAATTCTGAAAATTGCTCGTAATGAGCTCGAATAGTGTGGCGAGGCATTTTTCAGTCTTTGAAAGGTATCCTAAATCTCAATGCAACCGAATATTTTGCCATAAAATTGATAATAGCTTCTTATATACAATTTCTGAGTACACAGTTCCAATTCGAAGTAGCTCCAGCTATTCATTCATTGAACAACTAAGTTTAATCATTTGCATGTTCGGTTAGAATGTATTTGCATACAAAATTTCATTACAATCGTACAACTACTTGGTGCGTCTTTTTTTTTCCTTAAAGTAAGTATATTGATAAAAAAATTTGTTAAAGCGAGTTTATTGGAAGTAAAGTTGTTTCAAGCAATCAAATATTAGGTTGATAATTTTTAATCTTTCTTTAAAATATTTAAAGAGCATGATTCATTATACCATCAACAAATATCAAATTACTTAATCGCGATGGTGAGTTGCAGCCACACTCATTGACATCTCCACACCCAAGCTTAACCCTTTCAAGGAAATCTTAGAATTATTCACAAAGTCAATCAAAACTTAGGGCCGAAAACGTATTGTAATAATGTTATTTTTGCTGATGAAGGCAAATTTAACATTATTGGTCGTGGGGAGCATATAATTACATGGAAAATGAAAACGAGGATTATAATCTTTAAGACTTAGTAGGTACACTGAGGCTTGGCAATGGATTTGTTCTGAAGTGACGGAGTGCATGTCACCTTCAGAATTTAGTAATTTGGTATGTGTTGATGTTATGAATCATAGATTTTATAAAATATTTTAAGAAGCAATTTAAAATTATGTGGTTAATATATTGGGTGTGTGAAACAATTTTTTTATTAATAAAAAATTGCATATGGCTCCAATCGTTTGCCATTGTTGTCTCTATAATATTCTACAAGTTTTGAAAACACCACTTCATTCACCTGATTTAATCCAAATAGAACACATTGGGGAGAAGTAGAGTGTAGGGAAGTTATGTCATTAAAAAACTATATAAAAGTAATTACGGAAAGACAGGAACATTGATTCGGAAATTACTTAAGAAATACCTGTAAGTTCTATATGCAGTTATTTTATAGTTCTTGGGAATGTTAGCGATATCCTACAAAATTAAGTTAGTATTATAATATTTACTAAAATATAGATTTTTTTATTGTGAATAGACACTATTGTGAGATTGGTTTTTTTATTATTAATTTTAAAAATAAAAGTATATTATTGTTTAAAAGTTCTTAAAAAATAAAATTGCATTTGTTTAAAAATTCTTTTTATGGGGTTTTATTTGTCAGTTAAGATATGACATTATAAAAATAACATAATGAAACTGCAATTTTCATTCTGAAATAAACGTCAGCTTGATTGAGGTTGTATTTATTGAAATTGTGTATATTTGCGATTTTGGGAGCACTGTATTTCAGAATGATTTATTTTTTTCAATCAAACAATTTTTTACTATAGCCTTAACCTATTGTTTGTCAACTAGGAAAAGGAATCTATAGGCGATGCTGTTCACATCACTCTGTCACTTAAGTCGAATGTTATTCCGAGAAACCGAGTTTATTTCATACTGCAATAAGAAACTTGAAATTTCTCGGATGCCATATAAAACACATTCATTAAGGTTATCTATTATTATAAGAAATTCAAGCCATGAAAATTATTATTTAATCGAATCGCAAATGATATCCCATTAGACTTTATTTTAATTTATGTTCTTTTGCATGGTTAAATGAACTATCTTAATTATAATTAATTGTCTCATAAATTAGGAAACCACGAAATAAAAAAAATCTTTTCTTGACAAGAAATTATATGTTAGGTTATTTTTCATTTTAAACAACATTTTCTAAAGCTTTATTATCGACATCAGTATAATATTCTTTTGATAAAATTGGCTGTTCACGCATAGAGCATTATTTAAAACGATTGAGACTTAAATAACTATTACATTGTATATAATATATATATATGTATAGGTTCACCCAATTTAAGAAATCTTATTCAGTAGCATGGCAGTTGATGCTACTGAAAGAAAATAACTGATAAAGAAAATAAAGTTTTACCCAAATTTCATTACATGAACTCTTTTAAAGAGTTTCTCGTTGAATCTTGCTAAGATTTATCAAGTTTAGCATGATTGACCACTGTTAAATCTACCTCACACCTAATGCATGCTTAGAAGGCAATCTAAGAGAAACAAAACAATTAAAATACAGTGTTCCTCTTGTAGTTTGCATTATGAATAACGCAATTTTTGGCATTTAACTATTTTAATATTGAGTTTGATTAATATAAACGAGAAGAGAAAAGAGTAAATTGTAGAATTTGCTGGGTTTAAATTTAATGTTCATTTGAATGGTATGATTGTTCTGAAAATCTGTTCTCGCTTGTATTAAGCTAATTGTGAATAGTCTTTAGATGCAGCGTACGCAATGTTCACCTCAGGACGAGATAAAACCTTTATCAAGCCATCGGTACTCATACACAAACGAAATATGTACCAAGTATATCATCTAGACAATACTTTCGAAATGCCAAAGAACGCTGAGTACTTCAAGTAGAAAGATTTCATACAGCTGTCGGTTTGATCAGATGCCTTTGAAATGGAGAAATTTCATTAATTACAAGAAGACAAATCTGGACAAAGTGTAATATACATTAAAGAATTCCCTGTATCACATTTATCTCCTTTAGGATATTTACATTAATTCGAGAATCCAAAGCTGCGGCTCATAAAGGGAATTTTAAACTTACACCAGATCAACTTATTCATTTCAATAACGGACAAACATTCCGTATACTTGTACCGCTTAAATCATACATCATAATTTTCATACTGATATGATTTTCTCGACGAAGTTGAAAAGTTTTTGAGAAGCGAAGGATACTTTAGACAGAAATGTATTTCCTTTTTCCAAGCCATATCCGAGAGTTACTAGTTATCAACGATGAAGATATGTGGATTTGCTTGCACATTCATTTGTCTACCTTTCATGCAATGTTTTTCTGATATGTTTCAGTGGAAAGTGAATGCTACTAAATAATAAATACCATGCATTTAAGCATCTGCCTCATGTAAAATATGTTTCAAAGAATTTTCTGCAAAATGTTACCCAGTACGACACTATAAATCTTTCATGAATTAGGAAAGACTTCTTAAATAAATATGTAACAAACGGTTTTCTGCAGAATTTTCTCGAGATAAGTTTGTTTTCATGCGATGATATCAGATGCTACTCGTCATACGTGTCAATTATTATACGAAATTTTCAACATAAACCTTAATCGCCACTTCATCGGTCCATAAGAAGAAAAAATTACATGTCAAATATAACAAACCATTTTTGGGAAATGATCAAGCTTCCAAAGCCTTATGTCCTATTCATAAAAACCACGATGTAACATTTGTAGAAAATATTACATAGTAAATTATCTTGAGAATACATAAAAATATTCATAGCATGCAGAATCTTTAGTGAAAGATATTTTAATGATTCTAAATAAAGATTCGATTAAATTAAGAACTGCATCATTCAAGTCAAATATTCCAACCTCCTTAATTAAATCACTAGATCTGTATCTAGAGCAAAAATGTATTGTCTCGAATCTTCTGATTTCCTAATTTGGTAAGAATTTGACTGATGACAAATGATCAAGTCTGAATGGTTACTTTTAGGTGATATTCATACAATTTCTAGAATTTGTAATACTCCATTACTTTAGTGATGTTCATGCAATTTCTAGAATTTGTATCATTTCCATTACTTTTTGTAGATATCTCCATTACAATTTCTGAATAGTTAGTATATTTCCTCAGATATGGCTATACGCTCTGCTCATAACTCCTGATTTTCAGATATTCAAGGATTTCATAGGGAAAACTTGTAAACCAATAGTTACTATTTTCCATCATGTATTTATTAGCTCATTTTAACTCATCAGCTATATATAATAATTTAATATTCAGAAAGAAAACTTTACTGAGATTAAGAGTATGTTTATAAAATGACAGAATGTATTATATCCGCCGATGTTCAATATCTTTTAGCTTCGATAATGGTCTTGGAAATATGGTCAAGAAATTATTTATCGACTGTTTTTTATACTTCATTTAAAATCTTTTTTCTAATTAACGGTGACACATAGGCCATTTAAAAGGCAAGTTTCTGGGTACTTTATGTTTAAACATCTCCATAAATATTATAAGAGTATTAAATATGTGTTAGAATTATTCAGACCCTCATTGTAATGAACGGAATTCTATCATTGCATTTAAATGAATGTAGTTTTGTATTCATCTTAGATTTGTTCTGTTTTTGTGGGAATTGATATTTTATTATATAAATGTAAGAAATGATGTAATGCAACATGTCCAGTTTATATGTCATGTTCACAGTTTAAATACGTAGGAATAAGATGTCATTATAATACAATATAGACACTCTCAAAATTTAAGTCTTCTTTTAAAAATCACAGAAAAGTATAAATGCGTTCGATTAAAGACTAATATTTAAAATAATTTTTTTTTAAAATCTCATAATATCTCATAATACAGAGTATTCCGAAAATATATAATTTGAAAGTAAGTTTCGAAAATGCGATAGAAACATCTGTTTTCGAGAGATCCGCATTGCTTATAATATAAAATTATGAATCCTTTTGCCATATCATCATATAAAAAAACACAAGAGAAATAATTATGAGTACTTGTATAATTACAAATTTTAATATTGAGGTATTTCGAGGTATTCCGAGCATTTGGTTACTTGTGAATCACTGGTAAACCTTTCAAATTAAAGGTAGATATTTGTATTTTACTTAGTGGCAACCGGTGGCGCTGCAGTAAGGTCAGCGTATTAGATTACTCAGCAACTGTATTAAGCGAGACGCCATGTTTTTTGTCTTGTTTTCATCAATAGTTAAAGTGTGTGTAACAAAATTTCTATAGTTTTTTATAACGACGTAATTATTAACTCTTGAGCGTTTTTGCATTCGCAACATATGGCACACCTGTCCGATTGAGAAGTTTTTCAACTTAATACGTCAATCGGATTGTTGATAAGTCCAACGATCTCTATTTCAAAAGAAGAAAGAAAGAAAAATGACAACTGCAAAATGAAATTGCCAAACAGAAGAGGAAGAGCCGTGAGTAAGCGAATTCAAAGACCATAACAACAATACCAAGGATCTGGCCGCTGAATGGTCTAGATGTAGATGATTTAATGTATCACCTTGATCGCTTACTAAAAGTTCAAAGATTTAAAGATATCGAGATATTCTCAACTTACTTCAAAAGAAAGCTGGCATACATCTCAAGCTGAGTACATGAAAAGGAATACGAAATCGCAGGATTATTATGATAAGCTATTCAAGCTATCTACGTTTAAAATCAAGATTAATAAAGCAATAGCTTCGGCCAAAACCGGAAACGGAAGTTCCGCGTCTCCTAACTCTACTTGGCGCCCTGCAGATTATGCACATGCCGCTACGAAAGCGAGACAGAATTTGCCTGAAATTCGACTGCCTCAGTTCGATGGAGACCCACGTAACTGGTTGACATTTTAGAAACAATTTAACAAAATGCATGAAGATTCAAGAATAGATGTTCGCGACAAGTTTCAATATATCTTCTTCAATCCATGAAGCCAGACTCCATAGCAATGCAGATAGTAGAATCCTTCCCAGGAATGGAGGTCAACTCCAATAAAGCTATTGAATATTTAGATGAGCGTTTTGGAAAAGAGAGCGTATTGATACAAATATACGTGCGAGATCTCTTAAAACTGGTCATAACTGACAAAACGAAGATAGATTTCCTGACTCTGCACGACAAACTACAGACTCAAATTCGTAACCTTGAGTCCCTAGGACTTACACAGGATAAATATGCTTTCCTGTTGTTCCCGTTGGTTTAATCTGCCCTCCCAACCGATTTAACTAAGATATGGGAGAGACAAAAAAATGCCGCTGCGGAAACAGGTAAGAGTGATTTGGAATCACTAATGGAGTTTGCTAAAAAGGAAGTAGATACAGAGTTTAGAACTAAGATTACTCGTGAAGTTTTAAGGCCTGAAAAATATGTTGTTAAGAAAAATAAGTACGATACTGAAGTAAAAATTGTTCCTACTGCTTTTGAATTGCTTAATGCTAATAATAATGCTAAGAATCATTTTTATGATAATAAGTTTAAGTATAAGAAACCTGTTTGCTTATTTTGTGATACTGTATTTCATTTATCGGAGAATTGTGATAAGGTTTATTCTATGAGCTTAGATTGTAAAAAAGAAATTAATAAGAAGAGAATTGCTTGTTTTGTTTGTCTCAAATGTAACCATTGAGCTAGTCAGTGTAAATCTATACACAAGTGTCCCTTGTGTAAGAAACGACACTTATTTGTTTCGTGTCCGGATTTCAATTCTCAAAAAGCTGAGAAAATCTCAAATGGAGATAGTGAAATAAAAACTAGTGAAACCAAAACAAGCACTCTCAACAATTATATTGAAGTTTCTGATGTGTTTTTGCAAACTATTGTAGTTAAAATTAAAAATGGTTCTAAAGAAATTTCAATAAGACCTGTATACTATTCAGGTGCTATGAAATCTTATCTAAGTGATGACATTGTTAAGAAAATGAATATTAAGTGTATGGGTGAAACAAGAATAAAATAGTCATTGTTCGGTGGAGTAGAAACCCCCGAGACGGTATATAAGAATTATTCAATTGAGTTAAGTAACATTAATGATGGTTATAAATGTAAGTTGAATGTTTTAGGTCAAAAATGTATCTGCTCTAGTTTAAAACAAATTCCATCTGGTCCTTGGATTAACGAACTGAAGTTACATAAAATAAAAATTAGTGATCTTAAGATCAATAATTTAAAGGTTTATAAGGAAATCAAATTGTTAATTGGTGCTGATGTTGCCGGTAAATTATTAACTGGTAAACTTGTAAATCTTGAGTGTGGTCTAACGGTGATAAATACAAAACTAGGTTGGGCGAAAGTTTAACCCTGCCACCGAGCCAACATTTGAGAACTCGGCTTCTCTCAATAAGTCACTACTTGTAAAGGAGCAATGCATAAGTGATTGATGGAGTTTAGATGCTTTAGGTATTACGAAACCTCCAGTTAGTAAAAACAAAGCTCAATTACAAGAGGATACGCAGAAATATTTTGAGGAAACTTTGAGTGTTGATAATGAGGGTCGGTATGAGATCGCTTTACCTTGGGTTTTAGGTAATTCAGTTTTGCCTAGTAATAAGATTAAAGCGGTAAAGTACCTTCAAGTGTAAGAAGAAAACTAACGAATTCCAATAATTTTGATAATTATGGTATGGTTTTTGAGGAAAAGTTAGATATTGTATAATTGAGAAAACACCAACTGAGGAAGTAAGAGGTGTTCATTACTTACCTCACAGCCCTGTGTTTAAAGAAAATAGCACCACTAAGATAAGATCGGTGTTTAATGCTAGCTATCATTTACCTGATGTCCCTTCTTTGAATGATTGTTTGGCAACTGGGCCAAATTTAATTGAAATGATTCCCTCTATCTTAAATCGTTTTCGTATGAATTACGTAGGTGTTACTTCTGACATTGAGAAGGCTTTCCTACAGATTGCCATAAGAGAAGAAAGATCGCGATTTTTTTGCGGTTCCTAGGGTTTGATAAGGGTAATCACGAACAGGTAGAAGAATATCGACACAGAAGAGTTGTTTTTGGTATTACGTGTCCATATTTGCTGGCTGCGACTCTAAAATTTCATTTGGATAAGCTACCAGAAAATTTAAGGCAAACTGCAGCTATTCTTAAGAGATCTTTTTATGTGGATAACTGTGTGTCAAGATTGCATTCTGAGATTGAACTTAGAAAGTTTTTCTTGGAATCGAAATCAATCATGTCATTTTAATCTCAGATGTTGGAAGTCAAACATTAGCAATGAAATGTTTGAAGAAGATTCCTCCAATGAAGATAGTATTTCTGTGTTGGGTCAAAAAAAGCACACAGGTACGGACACACTGTCCTGCAAAATAGAACAGGCTAGTATTAATTCAAATGAAACAATTACTAAGAGAATAGTTTTGTCTGTAGCTCACCAAGTATTTGATGTTGTAGGATACACAGCTCCTGTTATGTTAACCCCTAAAATGATTTTTCAGGAAACATGGAACTCTAAACTTAAGTGGGATGATAGTCTCCCAGAAGATTTGGCTAATAAATTTAAGTCTTGGTATAAAAATTTACATGAACTTTCAGATATTAAAATAAGTAGGTGGTTTGGACTAAAATCGACAAGTAAATCGATAACTTTACACTTATTTTGTGATAGTAGCAAAAAGACCTAAGGTGCATGTGTATTCATCAGAGTAGAAGAAGGCGATGAGGTGAGAATTAGTTTAGTGCAAGCAAGGTCTGGAGTAGCCCCTTTAAAACCTATTACGATTCCCCATCTGGAACTTTTAGTTTGTAGCATAGGATCTAGATTACTCACTTCTATAATTAAAGATCTTGATGTACCTAAGGTTGATGTTTATTGTTGGACTGACTCCACGACAGCTTTGTGTTGGATACAACGTAACCAAAACTGGGCAACCTTCATTCATAATCGGGTTTCTGAAATACGTTTATTGACTTCTCCTTTTATGTGACTCCACATTTCAGGTACTGTTAACCCCGCTGATTTACTATCCAGAGGATGTTCTGTGGAACAATTAATTGAACGTAAATGGTGGGAGGGTCTTATTTGGTTGCGTGAGAGGGAGGAAAACTGGCCAAAGTCTACTGAAGCACCGAGGGAAGACTTGATTAATTCCGAAGTTCCGAAAACCGTTATAACAACTCTGGTAAAAAATGAAGAGGATATTAATTGGTATTACAGATATTTTTCTTCATTTAAGAAAATAGTCAGAATGTTAGCTTGGATTTTAAGGTTCTGTAATAATGTAAGAAATACAGATAAAAATCTTTCTAAGGATTTATCTTTGTACGAGATAGAAAGAGGAGAAAGAATCTTAATGTTACTGATTCAAAAAGAATCTTTTAAGGGTGAAAATGACGAAAAACTGAAACATCTAAGATCAGTAAAGGACTGTCATGGTCTTATAAGAGCTAAGTCTAATGTTGTTTATAGGGATGATAAATAAGATTTTAAGTTTCTTGTAATTATGCCTAGTGATCATCCTGTTGTAAAATTATTGATAATTAGGGTACATAATGATTTATTACATGCCGATACTTCATTGTTAATGTCTAATTTAAGAGAGAGGTATTGGATTTTGAAATCACGTAAGACGATACGAAATTGTATAAACAATTATGTTATGCAAAAATTCTTTCAATTTCACTGTAACTAAGTGCTTTCTGTATTTCATTTTTTCTAAGTATATAGTGTATTTTGATAATGTTTGTGCGTATTGTTTGAGTAAATTGTAAAGATTATTACTCAAAGGTGGGAGAATGTTGTGAATCCACTGTGTAAGCCTCCCAAATTATAAGTGTAAGATATTTGTATTTTACTTAGTGGTAACAGGTGGCGCTGCAGTAGTAGCGCGCGAAGTGTAATGGATTACTCAGCAACTGATATTCACGAGCGAGAGACGCCATGTTTTTGTCTTCTTTTCATTTCAATAGTTAAAGTGTGTCTGTAAATAAAAATTTCTATAGTTTTGGCATACCGACGTAATTATTGAACCCTGGCATTTTAAGTATTCAACAGTCACTAAAGACCCGCGTGTTGCCGCGTGATTATATATGTTTTCTATTTGATGCACGTTCAGTCTTTAGAAGCCTAAAGTCCTTAGCATTTGCGTGGTGTTGAAGTTAGGGAAAGAGGAGCTGGCTCAGGTTTTGTCCTCGCCACTTGACCGGGGTTAAAAATTACGATGTATATCGCTAATAGCCCTTGTGTTTCTTCTAGTACGATTTTAATAAAAACTGAAACTAAAAAACAAAAAATGAACGCAGTCGATTTTCTTTTCCTGCCCTGGCGCAAGAACCATAATAGGATATTTCTCTATAAATCTGAATTCATTCTTTCCTTGAATCCTGTCGAATGTATACATGAAATGAAAAGAAATGTATATTCTACTTTGTGTATATATACCTCTCGTAAACCTCGTATTCAGGGATGGTTTAGTATTGAACCTGCTGTTATTGAATCTTACAGTTCCTTTTATACAATTAATTCAAAATATACTTTTATTTCCTTATAAATAATTTGTGAAATAAAATATCAAGTTTATATTAATCCTGTTTATTTATTTCGTTTACGTGTATTTTCTAGGCGATAATATTTATATTCTGAAAATGTTTTAGTTTAAACTAAATTATGGTACAATTTTTCAATAAGTTTTCGATCAAAGCTTATTTAAACCAATTGTTAAATACTTTTGAAATAAATACGTTTTTCCATAATAAATTGCTTTAGTTGTAAAGTTAGTATCCAATTGAAAAAGATAACTAATATATTGACACTGAAGATTACGAATATATTGACATTTTTATAACCTTATTTGAACTTCATGACATTCCTAAAATTGTATGTAAAATTTAATAGCTTTAGGTACTTGATTTTAGTGTTATTACACTTAGCGTATATATACATCACACATAAACCTCATGCATTTTGAAAATATAACCTTACAAAACGCATTACGACAAATGAATGAATGTATTATAACCTCAATCAATTTATTTCCATACTGATATATATGTTTTCTATTTGAAAATGTTTCCAAGTTCGGACATTGATCCAAGCCATTAGAAGAAATCATCTTTAGAGTAAATAATGTCTCGAAAACCTAAATGGTAAATTGCTTAAATCTTATGATTGAGGTGGCAGATAAAATTTAACTGAACACATTCGAGAAAAGCAAACATTAATTACAAATTTTGTATCAAAAATCTCCGAAGAAAACACACATTCAAAGGATATTAATAAGGAAAGCTTCAACATTTATCAGTAAATGGTGATCAAGAGTGGAACGCTTTTTAATCTTATTATTATCATTTTAATAAAAAAAAGACGTGTGTAACAATCGTTACTCTGATCGTGACATAAAGTAGCGAGTGCACTGTTGTTTTTGTAGTCATATTTACGTGTACTGCAGTAGGTTATCATGATTTTCATATCTAATATTTTCTCATTCCAAGAAACGTATCTCGTTTTTCGTAGAAAAAGATGCAATTGAATAGGAAATGGAAATGTTACAAAATCCAAAATTATATTTCTGCAAATCGATTATTTCAACATTTAAATTTTTTCAAAAGATAAATTTTTACAATCTCCATTTTTGATGCTTTGTCATTCCTGCTGAGATATTATTAAAATTAAAGTGAAAAGTATTTTTAATCAAACGGTTGTTTTTAAATAACGTTCCTTCTTTCCAGTTTAATTTTTAAATCTTTAATTATATTTTTTAACGTATAAATTAATATGATCGGGTTTATAACGAAGAATCAATATCCCCTGTCTTGTTTTAGCAAAATAAAAAAGGAAGTTAAAAACCAGCTCGCAAAATAATGTAACAAACAATGCCAAATGAAATAAATAATTAAAATTAATTTTAAATAAAAATCTAAAAATAATTCTGGCTATAAAATTATAAATAAATTAAATTATATAATTGCAAACATCTTTAATAATAACATTATTAATAATTGATACTATTAAATAAATGTAATATTTTTAAATGTAGCGTATAAT
>BMAW01023453.1:0-25966 GCA_019974015.1 Nephila pilipes | reverse complement strand
TAAAGTTTTAATTGATATCGCGGAGAATCGTAAAATTTTAATTATTATTAAAAAGTAATCGAGATAGAAATTAAATTTGATATATTATTCTTAAGAGTCCTCTAACTGGTCACCATCCAGAGTTATACATTTCTCTCAGCGTTTTTTTGACCTTCATTGTAGTGCTCAGCAAATTGAATATCTTCTCCTTTTGCGGGTTATTTCAGTCTATGGTTTCCTGAAACGAAACAAATCAAAATTAAGCCTTCCGTCTATCGGCCATTTTGATTTCGTCAGCTTAATGTTAATCCTATTGAATTTCCACTTTCGTTCTCAAATCTTTACTATTTGATCTATTTGAATGCGATAAAGTGCATCTGAAGGAGCAAAAAATAATGAAGGCTTCTGCGGAATTTCTTTTTTCCTCCGATTTTCGAAAATATTTTTACCCCTATTTTAATTATTCGTTTATGAGTTTTCCGGTCTTTTAAAAATATTTTTAAAAATCAGGTTAAAAAGTAATTCCGCAGAAGCCTTCGGTATTTTTTGCTCTTTCAGATGCATTTTATTGCATTCAAATAAACCAAATAGTAAAGATTTGAGAACGAAAGTGGAAATTCCATAGGATTAATATTAAGCTGACGAAATCAAAATGGCCGGTAGACGGGAGCCTTAAGCTCTACAATCTAAATTCCTGACATGGGTTTAATTCCCACTTCATTCTTCGTCTGCTTTGCATCCATTTTCCCTGAGCTGTAATTAACAGCACATTATGTAAATAAGGATCAATTAATATGCAGGTTAAATTTAATCTTGATATCTCCGTTATTTTTAGAAATAATTAAAGCGTTACGATACCTCCTTGTAAAATCGCCATTAATTCTGCAAAACCAGATTCATGTTGAATAATGTTATGAAACAGATCTGTCTTTTTCGCTTGTAAATTGCTTTGTACGTGGAAAATATTTTTAGCATTCCCATCGCGTCTTTTCTGTCGTAAAGTTTGGTATTTGACTCTTGCTGTATGAAGGTCTAATTTTTTGCGTATTCATGGCCGTCTTCTGTGTCTCAAAACAGAATAATTAACGTGGCATTTCGTACGGAACTTGGATCATTTTCGGGAATTTCAATTGTATATTAAAACACGTGTCCTCATTTTCGGAGTTCGAGTACATAAACATTTGCAAAGTTTAAATAATGCGTTATTTATGCAGGCGAAGCGTTTTTCTCGTAATTAAATCTTTAATTCGGTTAAATGAAAACTTGTTTTTTTTTTTTGTTAATTTTGCTTAAATAAATTTATTATTGTGGATTTTTTTTTTTTTTTTTTTTTAAATAAAAGAACTCAAAAGTTTTTAAAAGGGATTGTTGTTATATAAGTATGTGAGCAATATGCTCTAGTAAAACGACATTAATAAAGAAATTATGAAAATTCAATAACTTCTCTTTAATCCGGCATTCTATGGCTCGGAGTGTTTTATAATTCGGTGCCGATTGAAACATTCGTTTACAGATTTTTTCATGTGTATTCGGGAGTTTGTTGACCCTTATTGTTGGGTCTCGGCACAGAGCTGCTCACATTTTCACCCGTCGTTTATCGGAACTGTCAATTTTCATTTCAGTGTCTCTTTTTCTTTTCTGGTGGTTTACATGTCACATTTGAAAAATATTACAAGTGTGGGCGCACAGTACACTCTATAGTAAAATGTTCTCCAAGCCCAGCAAGTGTTTTTAAAGTGCCAATGAAACAAATAAGTGTAAGCGTGTGACTTGAGTAATTCGTCACAACTTGTATTAACTGCTATTGTATTGTAATAATTTTTCTTTTGCGCTGTTTTTTTTTTTTTTTAATCTATACACAAATATTTAATTAAATTAGCGGTCAATGTTTGAATTTCATTTTGTAATTCAGACGAGAAATAATTTGTCGGATATTTAAATTGCTTACATTTTTATCTTCAGTAACGTAATCATTGTTATCCCCTTTGAAACTGTATTGACACTGGATAATCAGGCACGGACGTGGTACCGGATGTACCATATCAAAGACAACTTACTGTAATTACTTTAATTTTCCGAATGAGAATGCTGTTTACAAAGGGCAATTACAGGAAAACTTGATATTTTACATCGATAAAGAAACATATTAAGTCTACGGCCGTATAATTACGAGAATTTTATTTTATTTTACAAATTTGCCCATTTTCAGAATTGAAATATTAAAAGTTTTATAATTATTATTTTCTATTGTTATGTATAACTATTATTATTTTCCACAGGAAATTTAAAGCACTAGCAAAATTACAAACGCCCACTAAAAGCCGATGATACCACGAAAACCTCGTGCTTAATTAGGATACAATCTAAGCTGCTCTTCCCTCTGATTGAGCGAAGTAGTCAGAAAAGTAATTAATGACGAAATAAAATCAGTGTCTCGTAAAAAAAAAAAAATTCTTCTCTTCTAGTAATTTTTTTTTTTTTTATTTCAGTGTAGTATTTTACTCGTATGCATTTTATAATAATATAACTATGACTTCGATTTAACTCTATATCGCATATATTTATATTAAAATTAGATTAAACGGGACGGAAATAAAATTTGCAGCAATTTTTCTCGAGGTGTCCTCACTATTAACGAGTTTAATACATTTTTAATTTCATTACTTCAGTTTTGTCGTTTAAAAATGTATCATATAAAACAATTATTGAGTTTAATTTTTACTTTTTCTGTTCATCCTAAAATATTACTCAACGTTTCAATTCACTTGATTTGTTTTCTAAAAATAACTAAACTTCGATCTAACGCGATTGATAAACGTTCCATGTATGACATTTGGCGAGCAATTTAATCTCGTAAAAATCCGAAACTCATCCATGTTGAGAAAGTTTATTTCATAACAGCATCTATCACTCTTTATAGCATTATTTTATTACTTTCCAGTCAAAACTGGGGGGGGGGGGGGGTATTTATTTATGCGGGTCGTCTGGTATCTCTGAATCAAAGTTAGCACGAACCGTATTGAATGTTTCGATTTATTTGCTCTATGAAATGTAATATGAAAATCAGTGGTGTGAAATATTTTAGTATTGGTATCCGCTCCAAAGCGTATCTTTATAGCAATTAAGAATTTCTCATCAAATGAAGGAAGCGAAAAAATATGAACTTTATCCCAAAAATGAATTAATCTCTGAAAGGAGAGAAAAATGCAGCAATAGTCCCCCCCCCCCTCCAATTTTTCAAACCACATTTGTTATAGTTCTGAACTCAAATTTAGAACTTAAAGCCTTGTTTGTAACATTTACCCTGAAGACTAGTTTCACTGGACAATATCATGAATTTGGAACAATTTTTAGGAGTCGTCGTCCGATTACATCTCGTCTTCTATAGAACCCGAGTTCTCAATTCTTCACTACTTTCAATAGCTCAGCTGGAAAGGCTTATTTGATTTTGAGCTTCTAGCGTGGACAATGGATTACTAACTTGCCCTTGCCTCTATAAATGAGCACCTTTGTTTCTTGTTCTACCCAGATATTATCAGCAACAGGTTTCGGTGGAGACGAATCGATGGGTGTTAGTATGCCAAACTTGAAAGTTAAGCCAGTTGACCCGAGCCACGTGAGACCACTTAAAAGAGTCTATTGTTATGCGTTATTCATCCTGGCAATTGAGTCTTAGCATTTAAAATCAATGTTTGGTCTCGTTCTGCTCGAAAATGCTGTGCGCACAATCATTCTTTTATTACATGGAATCCGTTATCGGTATATATTTGCGTGAATTAAGTATTCTTATCACTGACCAGATAAAAGGTTTTTAAGAAGCTTTGTTTTTACGCTAATTGCATAATTGGATTCTGTTCGTTCGAAAAGCAAAAGAGAAATGGGTAATCGTCGATCAAGATCAAGGTCGAACATTATCGTACAATATCAGCTATGTTCTAGATGTCAGCTATGTTCAAGTCTGTCTTGTCCTTTCCTGTTCTACTGTTATGTCCGGAAGTTAGTTTCTATTCTTGTTCATCTGTGATAGCAGTCCGTAGAAATAGTTTTTTTTTTAAACAAGTAAAGAAAAGAAATGTAAGCGGTTTTCATTTGGGTGAATATGATGAATCAAAGAAGTTTTTTACGCTTGTGTGGATCATAAGCTGCTTAATAAGTCAACTCCCTCCAAAAGAATTTTTCATTTTAATGAGTAAAAATATAAACTACAAAATGAGGTTTCTATTTTTGGTAATTTTAAGTACTTATCAGCTGATGTTTTTGCTCTTACGACTAATAATTTATTTATAGAATTGTAGAGCTCTTCGACTGTCGTATTAATGGATATCAATTGTTATAAATTTATCATTTTGCTTTTCCCTTTTTATCATAAGTGCTACTTGTTAGTATAATTTTGAATCATTTGACAAAATGAAAACCGAATCAAAATTTTTAAATAAATATTTTAAATGGTAATTATTTTCTATTCACGGAAGAAAGTTTTGAGTTGCGATAAATAAAATAAAAATATTGAAGTTCCACTGAAAGGAATATGTTTTCTTAATTTAGATGTATGTTAGCATTTTTGTAAAGGATTTTTAATTTTATAAATTTCTTCTGTTTTAAACATGAATATAATAAAATAGATTTTTGGGTTGTTCAACATTTCTTTCTTTCTTTTTCTTTTTTTGAAATATAAATTTTCAACATATTTTTTGGCGCTGTGATCAACTTGGTTGCCACCAACTTAAGAATTTTCTTTTATTTCTGCAATAAACAATTTTCAATTCATGTACGATTTGACTAAGATATAAAAATATTTCTCAATTCAGACATTATTTTAATTCATTTCACTTTAATTTTTATTTCTGAAAATCGCGTGGAATCTGCTGTTTTGAAATTCCATTCGATTGTTGGCACTCAAAAATTTACATTGCTGCATTTTAAAATTAATAAAATATTTTGCTATACAAAATCTATCAATTGAAATGCTTGTAATCTACGTTTAACGCTATCTCAGTGTTCCAATAAAACCGAACAGAGCCTCTCCGTTCGTCTGCTTCCTGTATAATTCGTTATCTTCCGTGTCCTTATATGGCGGAGAACTGCCATTCTCAAGCCTCACCAGTGCGATGGCAGACGATACTGAAGTTCCGTAGAGAAGAGGATATTTATATCGCTCTGGAAACGGGAACTGCTTGAGTCACACTCTCACTTGGAATTTGCCGACGGTATAGCCCCAGTTTCACTCCTCCCAGAGCTTTTAGCTCTTCAAACAGCGGTTCTTCGTCTCCACTGGCAACCGTGGGCGCGGCTTTTTAGAGCTTCTTCCTATACCTAGCGCCTTAAAAAGAATGCTGGGGCACATCGTGGAAAAGTGTCCGGTTACTTGGGGTGGTGGAAGTTTTTGCCATTGAGGTTTCTGTCGGTTTGCAGGTTTTATTTTTGGAAAATGTCTTAAAGGTGGGGGGACTCTTAAAATGTAGGGCAATGGAGAATGAAAAACAGGAACGGATATATATCCTAAAATTTGTTAAGAATATACTGAAAAAATACAATGCAGTCGAAATTTGTAGAATCAATTTTGCATCATTTCAACTAATTTAAATTATTCTCATGACTTTTTATATAAATTTATTATAAATGAATCATGAGAATAATTTTTATTTTTTCACACATTTTGAACTCTAGACATTTTTTTTCGTATAATCTCTCATTGCATTAAATATTTTAAATTGTGCATTTTAATTGACTTAGTTGAGAGAATCCACAAATCTTTTAAATATTTGCACAGCAGTGGATCCCCTCTTCCTCCTTTTAATTCGATAAATAAATACATTTGATGATTGATTTAAAAAAAATGTTTTGCATGGCAAAATTATTTTTTTCACCTTGTGCATGGCTCAAAATGTCCCTTAAAAATTGTGCCATCAAAATTCAACCAATCAGTAAATTTTCTTGTATAATTAAACTGATGATATGAGGAGATTTAAATCTATTTTTAGCAGCTGAACATATGGTCTTTCCAACACAAATTCAGAAGCTATACAAATGTATTGTTAGACACAAACTTCAGAATAGCTTTCACTTAATAAGCATTATTAGGTTAATATGTTTGTTGAAACATGATCAAGTTAATGTGAAAATATGCAGAAACTTATTATTTATTTATAATATGTTGATTATGGAAACAAACTAATTAATGGATATGAATATTTATTATACAATATGTAATATTGGTTTTACCAAATTTGCATTTTTATATCCTGTTAACAAGATGGGAAAATGTGTGAGAATAAAGCTATGTTCTCATTCACTCATACTTTTCACTGTCATGATTAAAGGTAACTTCATTATTTTTGCTGAGTAAAAAGTAACACTGATGCATATAAAATGACTTATATTACTCTTTTTTTTCTCCCAACTGTTTTTTTTTTGTGTGTGTGTATATATATATATATATATATATATATATATATATATTCATACAGTGAATACTATGAAGTAGAAAATCCTGAAAAAACACCTAGTTAATTCCAAAAATATTTCAATAAAAAAAGAAAAAAATCAGTAGTCTTTTTCTTCTCACTACATATATGTATATAAAATCAAAAGCAACAATTCTATTAAAAAATTGACAAGCATGAAAATAGATATTTTGATAACTTTTTTCTGTTATTTTTAACTAAGAATTTCTAAATCATGTGATAAAAAGCATTTTTTGTTCATCTTAAACATTTATAATTAGTAAAATTCTTTAAGATTTCTCAATTTTTTGATAGTGTATGGAATAAAACATTCTTACCAATACATTTTCCACCTTGTTATGAATTTTTTTTCTTCCTTTAAATGAAAAACAGATTAGATTAACTTTAATGGAAGTAAAAAAAAATTTTTTTTTTTGAAGTTTGATTTAGAATTATGAAGAATGTTGTACTTCGCTTAATTTTGGGAAAGGTGTGTAGAAATTTACATTAAAGAAAATAAATGTGTGTGATATGTTCATATAGGATAATACTGTGTATGGTGAATCTTATCCTTTTTAAAATGTTAAATATATTACAATTTATTTTGTTATGTTAAAAAATACTAATGGAATATTACCAATTAACAGAAAAGAATAATCTGAATATGAAAAATAAGAATGCATATAAATCTTAAAAACATTATGTTTATATGGATAAGTCAGGAAATAAAGTCTTGACTTATGCACATATTTAAATAAAATTCTTCCCAGAAAATAATTGTATCCCAAATTTATAATAGAATTCGTGACTGTACAAGGAATTTCATTATACATAAAAATATTTTATACAGTGAGTTCGTTATCATATCTGAATTAATATGAAAAATGTTATTGAGCTTTTAAACTTTTTCCAGCTATTTCATTATGTTTTTAAATTGTATTCTATTTACACTTAAGGGTTTAATAATTGTTCTTTAATTAGAGGATTTGAATTTGTAATGCTTTACTTTTAGAGGATTTGAATTTGTATTGCTTTACTTTTAGAGGATTTGAATTTGTATTGCTTTACTTTTAGAGGATTTGAATTTGTATTGCTTTACTTTTAGAGGATTTGAATTTGTAATGCTTTACTTTTTTTTTAGACCTTTACTGCCTGGTGCAATTCCCACTTGAGGAAGGCCGGAACTCAGATTGAAAACATTGAAGAAGACTTCCGAAATGGCCTGAAACTCATGTTACTATTAGAAGTCATTTCCAGTGAAACATTGCCAAAGCCTGACCGGGGCAAGATGAGGTTCCATCACATTGCCAATGTGAACAAAGCTTTAGATTTCATTGCTAGCAAGGGTGTCAAATTAGTTTCTATTGGTGCTGAAGGTATAGCTATCATTATGTATGATTTTTTAAACTTGTACTGTGCATAGTATGAATATTTCAGATTCCTCTTAATATATTCATTCGTACAATATGAATATATTTTTCGAATATTTTTTTTTTATTTTTTGAATGCATTTAAGTTTCTTTAAAATATGTTTTCGTTTGTAATGCTGATTTTTTTTCTCCTCCTGAAACCAGAAATTGTTGATGGAAATGTTAAAATGACCCTTGGGCTTATATGGACCATTATTCTTAGGTTTGCAATTCAAGATATTTCAGTAGAAGGTAATTTTCATTATTTCATTACATTATTGCAATCAATATTCTATCTACGAACAAAATGCATATATTTGTATTTTATAAATCTAAAAACATTTAAATCAAATGACTGTTAAAAAGTAATAATTTATACTTATGTATATAATTACATAATGCAAGGAGCTAAAAAATGGAAGAATCCTTAAATATAAAATTTCAATGCTTCTCATTTATTCGAAATATTAATATTTAGTCTGTTTAATGTTTCTAAACCTGTAATAAAAGTCATTTAAAATTTTGAGTATGACAGTAGTTCTATAAAATTAACAAAAATGAACAAATTAATCAACATTTGTTTTTGGTATGTCATATTGAATAATAATAATCATAATAGAAGAAATGACTTTTAGATTACTGCTTGTATTATCATTAATACCAATAGAGAAAAGGTTGTTACATGTTAATCAGTTTTTTTTCTGCAAGTTCTTATTTGATATGGTAAACTTGGAATTGAGAACATGAGTCAAGTGTTATCTTTGACTCTTGACCATGGAACAGTAATTGTTAATCATATAATTTGTTATGAGCTTTAACATAAAGTCAGATTGAGTTAAAATATTTATAATATCAGTTTATTATGTTCTTTTTATAGCTTTTAAATAAAACATTGCTTAATTATTCTTATATTAATTTCAGAAATGACAGCCAAAGAAGGCTTGCTATTATGGTGCCAAAGGAAAACAGCTCCTTACAAAAATGTTAATGTACAGAACTTCCACTTAAGGTAAGATGATAAATACCATTTAAAATCCTTTTATATTTTATGTATGTACATTATTATGTATCTTACTTTTAAAAAAATGTATACATTTAAATTGGGTTAAATTTCGTAGTGAAAAAGAAATAAAATTAAGTCTTTATTTTTTTTAGGAATTTTTCTCTTAGGTAAAAATTATTCTTGTTCTTATTGTGGTTTTGGTGTTATATTAAATATAAAAATTAAACCTTAATTATTATGGTTTGAGAAATTTTTTATAACTGATATTCTTCAAATATTATAAAACCAAAAGAATTTTTATGACTGTTGTATAATTCATTTTAAGTAATTCTTGATTTGATTATTTTTAAAAGTAAACTTTTCCTTGTGTATATTTATATTTTTATTGACTGACTTTTCCTCTAATTTTAGTTGGAAAGATGGTCTGGCTTTCTGTGCCCTTATTCACAGGCATAGGCCTGATCTATTAGATTATAGCAAATTGACAAAGGTAATTTTAAAATTCTGTTACAAACATTCAATATTTTCATAATTAGAGGGGGAGGAATCCCCTTGTTAAAAATTGTACATTATTTGCAGAGCAAAATAATTCATTGACTTTTACTTTCTATAATCTACAAATAATATGAAGATAATCATTTTGATTCTATGAGTAATAATTCAAAAATAATTGAACTATACTATTTTTAACAAAAAAATGCATACACACATTATGCTTATGGGTATTTTTTTTATTTTTTATTAAGGGTGCATTTATTTTTGCTCAAATTAGAGTAATTAAGAAATGTTATATCTTGAAAATATTGCTGCATATTTTGTTATTAAGATAAATTACATAATTGTATTGTACTATGCAAGTTTAAAAATTTAAAAAGTTTTTAATGAAATATTTTGTATAAAAACAAAACTTTAAAAAAAAAAAAAAAATACTGTCCTGTGCTTGTTGAATATTATTTAATTAAAAACAAAACAGTAGTTTTTCCTCTTCATATTTTCTGCATGTTTTTGCCCCTATTTTATAGTTAACATATTTCCATTTTTATGCAGAGCAACTCGCAAATACTATTTTTAATTTCTACATGTTATTTTACATTTGCATAGTTTAGTAAAATGTACCCCCCCCCCATACTTATGATAATTTTGTTTTACAATATATTGCATTTTTAATTTTTGTATTTTTTGTAGGATAATCCTATTCATAATTTAAATCTTGCCTTTGATGTTGCTGAAAAATATTTGAATATCCCAAGAATGTTAGACCCAGAAGGTATAGAAAAAATTATAATTTATATATATTGTTGCATGCTCAAAAAGTTAGTCTAGTATTGATTCTGTTCATATTGAAAGAAAATCTAACCATTTGCATATTTATATATATTCTGATTCATTGCCAGCTTATTGTAATATTAAATTAAAAAATACATTATAAGAAATGAGGGGGAAATCTGATCAATTTTGCATTTTTGTAATTTCTGAAAATAATCTTAACTTAAATTTTTATAGAATTAAGTACTGCTAATTTATTGTGTGTAAATGAAATAAGTAAATAAAATCAAAAACCAATCATTGTTTTTTCAAGATTTTTGGCTAAATTATGTTTACTGGTTTTTTTGTCAAATGGTTATGTTGATTATTCACTTTCAAAAGGTTTTTTTAAAAAACAAATCTTTTGAAAAGATGTCAATGTAAAGAATTATGGGAGTTGCATGTCTGTAGTGAAAATAAGAAATTTTTACTCATGAATTTTTCAAGATTTTTTGTAAACCTTCAATGGTTTATAAGGAAAATTATTGGATGATGAAAATCCAAAGATGCTTATTTATGTTTTACTTTTCTTATTTATGTTATTTATATCTTTACAAATAATTTTAAAATGTTTTCCAATAAAAAAAATCAATATAAAAAAGTACTTCTTTATTATTTTGATATTTATAATTATAATAAACTTTGTATGGTTTAACATTTTTTGTCTCAAGTTTTTCAATCATGTAAAGAATTTATTTGATGTTTTTTCATACTCATTAACTGAGGTAGAGGTCATGTTTGAAAATTAACGAGCTATATCATTTTCTATTGAAGATGCTTTTTAAAGAAAAAATTCTTCAATTTATAATTTGTAAATTCATGCAATTATTCAAATATATGTATTGCTGGAAATTTTGCATCAATTGTTTAAATTGTATGTCTTGTATATTTTAATGAAAATCATGGCATTTATGAAAATTTTACACATCTATATTGTAATATCAGTATTAATTAATAATTAATCAATATTTAAAGATAATTTTAATGCTTGTTGTTGTTGTATTCCTTAAATACTATTTTGAAGCATATTGTTAATAGTTCTATTTTGCTATAGCTATTATTACTGATAGTAATAAAATTCAACTCCAAATACTGGCAGTTATCAAATTTTGCAAATCTGAGGAAATTATCTAAATATGTTTGTATTTGTAGTACAATGTGGGAAATATGGAAGTTAAAGAAGTCATAGTTTAACTAGAAAAATAGACAAAATTTAAATGATTTGACACAACATATTTTTTAATATTAAATAAGGGGAACCAAATTTGAATTTTTAAAATCTAATTTTTTTTAGAAAATTTTTATTATAATTTTAGATTATGTAGCTTTCAAATAAATTTTGAATATCCCCATTCTACGTAAAATATCATGGCAATAAGAAATCTTAACACTTAATTTTAAAAAAATGTATAATAGCTTTTCAAATGCATGTAGTTTGATAACAAAATTTTACTTTTTAGCTCTACAGTGTGGCTCTTAATAAATACTGCATGAAATAGTGTCAGTAACTGAACCTCATTGATAGTTTTCGAAAGATATTTGAAGAATTAAAATGCAGTTTTTGTTTAAGGGAAAGAGTTTTATTTTAAAATTGCATCGATCATTCAAATGAATATCTTTAAATTAATTCAGAAATCAGTCTAAATTGCTCTTTGTGTTGAATATATTGATTATTCCTTATTGTGAACGAATCAGCTCTTCATTTTTCTTTTTCAATTTTGTAAAATAAATACACATTTTCATTTATTTACGTAGTAGGTATTACTGACTATTAGTTTAGTAATTTGTTTTAAATGATCATCCTTGTTTACAGACGACTGATTTACTTATGTCCAAAATAATTGTGGTCCTTTGTATTAAAATTTGAAAGATATGAGATATTTTGATAGAAGGAAGTTACAAAGACTATATATTTATTTTTAGTAATTTTTTAAAAGGAATATTTTTTGTACCCTATTAGCAGTTAATGTTATTTTCTTAGCATTGAGTTTTTAGTTTAACTTTAAATGCCATTGACACTAAAATTTATTAGTGACTGTTACATTCTTTTGAAGACAGCAACATTAAACTGTGTTTATCTTTTTCAACGGTTGTTCTATCAAGACTGTGCATTAAAAATTTCAAAATTATTTTTATCTTAAGAGAAGGTTCAGTCACTGATTTCCCCTTCCCTCATATACACACCTGAGTGGTTTGAAAATGCATGGGAGTGAAACACTAACCCAATCAAACAATCCAAAAATATCATAAATTAAATCGTTGTTGCTCTCTTCAGACATGGTCAACACTCCCAAACCCGATGAACGTGCTGTCATGACTTATGTATCTTGTTACTATCATGCTTTCCAGGGAGCTCAACAGGTAATATTATAATGGTCTAATTTTTTGTGTGTTTTGCATGGTTTGTTATGTGTTGTCCTCTTCCACAGACATCAACAGCACACCCATGCCAGATGAAAGGGCTGTCATGACATATGTATCCTCATATTATCATACTTTCTCTGGTGCTAAACAGGTATGCTGTTTGTATGTGTGTATTTAAGCTTTTATTATTATTGGTACTTGTATATTAGCAATTTCATTTATGAGTATTTTCCCTTTAGCTATAGTTTAATATTAATTTGTTTTGCTGTTGTAATTAAATATGAGCATTAATTATATTAAGAGTATTGATCTTTTGTTTAAGCATGTGACAAAACAAAATGCTCTAATGCTGAGTATACTAGAATTTTTTTTTGTAATATATAACTTCTGTGTTACTTTTAGACACCTTTCTACTTAATTATCCAACCAATAGAAGGGTTTCTGGCATTTTATTGAGAGGATCATTGTCACTTTTGGAATCTATCATTGTTTTGTTTTTCTTCTACATCTTGAGGTTCTGTTCTCCTTTATATGTATTGTAATTGCATTTTTAAGCACTTAAAAATACACTGCTGTTTTTTTAAATTTTGTTAATCTGGCTTTTTTTTTTTTTTTTATTGGTAAGAACCATATAGAGATTAAATACCCTTTAGTAATGGTCAGCTTGCACTAGTAATAATTTTTGCATCATTTTGAAATGCAATTCTATTTTAATTTTTATTTTTATGCTTTTATAGAAAGTATGTTTTAAATCTAAAAGAATTATACCCAGTAGATCTCAAATTTGAATTACTTCAATGTAAATGTTTTCAGATTTTTAAATTTTCTTTAAAAATCGAACTGAAGCAATAATTTACTTTTGTCACAATAATCTGAAATTTTATTTTCACCATAATGTATTTCATTTAATTGCATATTAATGAAAATCTTAACTTTCATTTTTCCTGGAATGAAGTTTCGCTCTATGAATTTTCACTGATTATGGATATTTCATTTCTGTTAATGTATTGAAAAGCAACAGTACTGATTAACTAATTAAAAAAAAAAAAAAAATCAATTTAATACACAATTTACCTTGCCATTCATCTTCAAATAAAACAATGGTTGAATATTCTTAATTTAATACAATATGTATTACATATTAATTAGTTTTAACTGACCTGATGACATTGGGCTTTGTCTGAAATGTATTATATGATTGAATTATTATATAACTATATATATGTAGCTAAGGTCAAAATAACCTTCATTTTGTCTTGCTTTTAAATTATGATCCAAGTAAATTTATGTGGATTAATGTTCAAAGAAAAAATTACTAAATTTGAATTTATTTTTAAGACTGTAGGACATATAGACATGGCTAATCAGGTCACTATTTTAAGTTGTAAAATGTATTTTACCCTACAATCTAGTTGCATTTATATTCTATTTATCCTGTTGAAGCCAAATGTTTAAAGGAATTTTATTATTATTATTTTTTTTAATTTTATATTTTTGATGTTAATGAAATCCATATTTAAGTACTATGAAATCTTGGAGATCATTGTGTAATTGCCTTTTCATTATTTTGATGTTCAGTTGCATTTGCTGTATATTTTAATTTGACTTTAAACATAAAACTGCATATTTCCAAATTTTAAAAAATAAATGCACATTTGTGTGGATCAGATCATAATTGTTTTTATGCATTTTTGAGTTTAATTTTTTTTACTGATTCTTTTTGTACATGATATTTAAATCTTTTATCTACATTGTTTAGTTTCAAAACAATTATAATTGTACAAGTGATAAATTGTACAAAGTCTATAAGGTGTAACAAGTTGTTGATAAGGTGTTACAAGTCTTTGAGATCCAAAATTTCAATCATAATTATTTTTATAGAAAGATTATGTGCTTGAAGATTTGTATACAATTTGTAAAGTTATATTGTGTCTGAAACTGTAGCAAAAAATAGTTTTAGTGATGTTTAAACTAACTTAAAACTCTCTATATTTAAACATATATGAAATTTGAGATTCCATAAAACTTGTTGCTTAAGTACAGTGAAAATGATATTAATTAAAGGGAAGAAATTTTTGATCTGAAATAGCAATGCATGACTTTTGAGATATATTTTGTTTTTTCATCTTATGATTGGTTTTTATTTTATATTGAATTTTAGGCAGAAACTGCAGCTAATCGTATTTGCAAGGTGCTCAAGGTTAATCAAGAAAATGAAAGGCTTATGGAAGAATATGAAAGATTAGCTAGTGATGTAAGTAGAAATAAATTTAATAAGCTTTCAAATCTGAATACAAATTGGTTTCTAACATGTAATTTTTTATTATTAGCTTTTGGAATGGATCCGAAGAACAACTCCTTGGCTTGAAAACCGAACAACTGATAACACTTTAGTTGGAGTTCACAAGAAATTAGATGAATTTAGAAATTATCGCAGAGTACACAAGCCCCCACGTGTTGAGCAGAAGGCTAGATTGGAAACAAATTTTAACACATTACAAACTAAACTTCGTTTAAGTAACAGACCAGCTTATCTTCCATCAGAAGGAAAAATGGTTTCTGTAAGTATTGATAATGGTTTCATAACTTAAAATTTGTGCTTTTAAAAAATATAATAATTCATGTTAATATAATATGAATCATTTTATTCAGACCATTATTGTAAATTTATATATTTATTTAGTTCTAATAAATTGTATATTGGAACATATTTTTTTATGCTTGATTATCACCATGAACTGATTTTTTTTTAATATTGATATTTTATTTCTGTCTCAGAATTGCTTGTAAATATTATAAAATTATAATATATGAAACCAATTGGAACATTTTAGCACTTCAAGCAAAAGTAATTTTATTTATTACTTTTTAAAAACTCTCTCCATTAGAAACTAAAAAACTAATGTTCAGTTAGGTCTTCTTGTGTCAAAGTGTAATGTAATTTGAAGTTGAAATCTTATGGTTGTTATTTTACTTAAAAATAAGAAGTATGTACATAAGTATGTATCTATTTATATATATAGCAAGTGATGTTTTATTTTCTCATTGTTATTTCATGCGCTTAAAATAAATGTTTAAATTTTAGGATATTCATAATGCATGGAAGGGATTGGAAATGTCAGAAAAAGGTTTTGAAGAGTGGTTGCTATCTGAAATGATGAGGTATATATTGTTTGGAAGAAATATTTGACTATATGAAAATTGAGCATTGGAAAATTGTTACAGATTTTATTTAAATATTAAATAATCTCGGTTACTTGATAATATGTAATTCAGTAGTATTAGAAAAATAAAAAAAAGTATTAAAGAAATATAAACTCAACTATAGTTATAAATGTATTATTATGTAAGTTGTGTTTAGTATAAATTTCTAATGTCATTTATTTATATTGATATTGTGAAAATTTACATATTGAAGAAAAGGTACTTTTAATTGTTCTGTACTCCAGAAAAAAAATATTTGATTTGCACACAATCTAAGTTTGTTGACAATAAATTTTTTTACTTCATTTTTTTAATATTGTTGGAGCTTTTAATCATTACTGATATTCCTTAGATTAGAGCGATTGGATCATTTGGCTCAGAAATTCAAGCACAAAGCTGATATCCATGAGGATTGGACTCAGGGAAAAGAAGAAATGCTTCAAAGTCAAGATTTCAGAAATTGTAAATTGAATGAATTGAAGGTATTTAATCAAATTAATAATGGTTTTAAATATAATGCTGCAAGATTCTTCATTTCATTTTGAGTAATTAAAACAAATACTTAAAATTCACTAGTTACATAAATTCATCAGTGGTGTGACAGAGAGAGGATTAAGTCAGTTTTTGTCTATGAATTTCTATTTATATTAAATAAAGTAAAATAAGGTATTTAACATTTAAAATTGATTTTTTTAAAAAATTCTGATAGAAAGGGGGAAATACAAAATGTTCCATTCTATCTGAAAAAAGTACCAAGAAATTAAATTGTGAGAATTTTGAAGTTAGGATGAGCGATTTTTTTTTTTAAAATCTAATACTTAAATGGGAGGGAGGGCATCTTTAAAACTTATACAGGAAATTTTCAATGTAAAAAATAATATATGTAGTTTTTTAAACTGTTTAATAAATAAGCAATGATATTAACTCATGGGGATAAAGATGTGGGATTTAAAATCCTTCAATTTTAAAAAAAAAATAATTAAAAAAAATTCTGTTATCTGCAATTTAGTAAAAAATATATTTTGTATTTTCTACTTTAACACTACATTTGTAATATATATATATATATATATACACACACACACACATTACAAATGTAGGGAAACTTACACCACAAAACATTTAAAAAAGAGAACAATATGCCTGAAAGAATACTAAATCTGTAAAGTAATGGCAGTAAGCTAAAGTTCAACTGATGAATAAGTACAATCCAATGCATGAAAAAAGGAAAAACAATTTAAAAAAAGATAAAAATTTAAAATTCTGAATCCAGTTTTTAACAGACTTATTGCTCAGACAATGTTTTATAGATACCAAACAATTTTGACCGAAAAATGTTATAACTCAAAATGGAAATTCCATAAATTCACAAAAACAAGATACAAATAAATAAAATATATATGTAGATAAAATGATGTATACAATCTGTGTTTATATAATGGAAGTAAAGAATGATCTAAACAATAAATCAACCAGAGTATGAAAGATCTTTAAAACTTGGATAAGATGCCATTATAGCAACAGTTTTCACACAAATATTCCACTTAAAGGTAATGATGTTTTAACCAGAAATGAAGTGTAATGCTTTTTATCAGAAAAAAAAAAAGGTCTAATGAAAAAAAAAAAATGTAAAAACTTTAATTAAAACAAAATTTAAGAACAGGAAAAAAAAAAACCTGTAATTTTTAATTGTTTATGTGTTTTAAATTACTCTAAAAAATTCCAATGAAAATCAAATAGTGGACTGTTTTGTTTTTTTTTTTTATAAAAAAAACTTAACAAAGTTTATGTAGATATATATCCTGTGTTAAAGGTAAAAATTTAAAATTTTGCAAAATATGATTACAAATTATGTTCCTAAAAATATTCAAGCTTACTTCCTTGTAAGAGTTAATGTATGTATCTTAAAGGAAAATATATCCCTTTTATCATATATATGACTAAAAATTTTATTACTTTCTGTGTTAAAAAATATCTAAATATTCTGCTTCATTTATAATAACAAGTTTGGAATAAACTTAAATACTCTGGATAAAAAAAAAAATGAAGGTAAAATTTTTATAACGTTTTTATTATGATTGATTTCGAAGAAGATAACATTAATATATGTAAACATCTTTATAACTATTATAATTGAAAAATTATTTTCTTAAAAATGTTGGTAAATATTGTCTAAACAAATATTTACAAGCTCACCATGTGGTATATCTCAAATTTGTTTACATATCTTATTATTAAAACTTATATAATTTTCTTTTAATACAAACATTATTAAATTTTTCATTTGTAAATAATCATATTAATATGGAATTTCTTATGCATATCTTTTAGAACTTTAATTGCAATTAATAGCATTAAATCTATTTATTGTATGGATATTATATGCAATGATTATTAAATATTTTGATTGAGATGGAATTATAAGAGCAATTTTAAGTCTATCAACCACTTCCAAACATTATTGGATAGAGTACATACATTTTCATCTACAGTTTTTCATTATTATATGAGAATTGATTTTTTCATTCCAAGTATCTTATCTGCTCTGATTTAGAAGCTACCGTATTAAAATTGTAATGGAAGTTATATAAGTAATTGTGAAATTGGAAAAAAAGAATGTATAACTTCATTCATTTATATCGATTGATATAATTTTAATTGCATTTAAAAATGAACATATGAGTTACACAAATATTATTTGTATTTTATTTAGATTAAATCAGTATCTGAAAATGCAATAGTAAAAATTGAGATAAATGAGATTTTTCTCTAAGTTTTAAAGAATACAGCAGAGTTTTTCTTAAATTGTATAATGAACCTGAAGTAAAAATAATTTAAATAAGTATAAATCGTTTATATAGGCATTTTTATTGCCTTATTTGTTATATTTTACATGAAATATATTGGTTAAATTTTTGCAATAGGCTTTGAAAAAGAAACATGAAGCTTTTGAAAGTGACCTGGCTGCACATCAAGATCGTGTAGAACAAATTGCTGCCATTGCTCAAGAGCTGAAGTTAGTTCAAGTTTTAATTTTTAAAATTCTTCTAAGAAATAATTATAATATTTTTATACATTTTATTGATAAGGTATTTAAAATAATGTTTGTATTCATATTTTTAGTGCATTGGATTATCATGATGCTGCCTCAGTTAATGCTAGGTGCCAGAGGATATGTGATCAATGGGACAGGCTTGGTACTTTGACTCAGAAACGTAGGAGTGCACTTGAGGTAAGAAATAATTTTGTTATCTTGAAAATGAGATTTTACACCTACATGCTAGTCAATCAGCTTAAAATACCTTTCAACCAGGAAAAAAAGTGGAAAGGAATGTTCTATAAAATAGGAAAAAGGAATTGTTTTGAAATGAATTAATGTCCTATTTGAATTACTCTAATGATCCTTCTCTATTTTAGATTTTCTTTCTTATCAATCAATTTTTATCTTTTTTTCTAACAACTTGCTCATAGTTACACTGTGTTTCGCACAGGATAGCCATATCTGGCTCTTGCACTTATGAACTTCATCATTCAATTGAATATTATCCAGAGCATTTCTGAGAATAGAACATTTGCTTTAAACAAAAATCTTACTAATCCCGAAGTTTGAGTTAATACTTTTTAAAAATTAAGATTTATCTTGAGGAATTTTCAAATGTGAACTAAAACACTAATTTTTTAATTTTTTTTTTTCATAATATCTTATCATATATCTAAATGTAAATATTTATTTAATTTTAAAATAAGTTGACAGAATTATTCTCTAAGTTGTATCTTAAATTTAGGCTCTAAATATCTTTTGTTTCAGGAAGCCGAAAGGGTTCTGGAAAAGATTGATACATTGCACCTTGAGTTTGCTAAGCGAGCTGCTGTAAGTATTTTTTTGATTTAAATTAGAGAATACCACTAAACTGCATTATACTGTTTACTAAGCTTATATATATATATATATATATATATATATTATATAAAATGAATAACTTGAAATTACTTGCTAAATTTGCAGAATTTTTGTTATTAGAACAAATTTAGTAAAATAAAAGGGCAATCAAAAGTTTCTGTATAATCATTATGAACTCAACTGTTCAGAAAATTTTGCATAAAGTAATTGTACATTTTGAAATAGCATGTATTTTATGTGTGAAATTTAAAATATCTGAGATGTATATAAAAATTTATGAATAATTGATTTAAATTTATTACCATTATCTTTTGCTATTAATAATCTTTATTTATTTATTTTAAAATTTCAGCCTTTCAACAATTGGTTGGATGGTGCTCGAGAGGACCTAGTCGATATGTTTATTGTACATACTATGGAAGAAATTCAGGTATAATTTTGACATGCTTTTTTTTAAAATTGTAACATAGGTTTTATTATGAGAAAAATTAATGGACTGAACATTAAATGCATATTATTTTTATAATTGAAAAACATTTATTTTTATCATAATTATCTTTACTTATTTTTTAAAATAATTAACATTCAGTAGGACAATGCAAAATATATTTTAAAAATTGTATTCAAAAGTGTTTTACTAGCTTTTTTAATGCTTTGAATTTTGATTAATTTTGTTGTGTATTGTCTCACTGTTAGGGTCTGATCGATGCCCATGAGCAGTTCAAGCAAACTCTGGGTGAAGCAGATAAGGAACACAAATCTATTACAGCTTTGGCACAGGAAGTTCAAACAATTGCAACGCAATGCCAGATTCCTGGAGGAATTGAGAATCCCTACACAACACTTACATCTATTGTAAGCTTATTTTTACTTAAATAATGTTAGAGCTTTATTTTAAGCAAAATTTGTTGAAAAATCATTATAGAATTTCTCAGATCCAAAATTCTACAAGTGTAAATTTTTTTTTTTAATATTTGTTAACTTGATAGGCAAGTTTAGTTTCTTTTTCTTTACGACATCTGGTTTATGAACAATGATATTCCAATGCCTTTGTGTTTGGAAATCCAAACACATGGGTATTGGAATATCATCAGCCACAAATTAATAAGTATTGTGCACTTAACATCTTATAATGTAGAATATTCATTGTATTTTGCTCTCGTGTATTTAGTAAATTTTTTATCTATTATTTTAATAATTCTTATACTTTCTGTGAGAATTTGTTTATGGGTAAATTATCAGGGTTATATTGCATTCTAAAATGAGCACCCTTCAATAATTATTTGATGATGTCAGGAGTTATTATTCACATTATTTCAGAGTCATTCATATTTTGTATTGGATTTGATTCTTTTAAAGCTATTCTTTGTTTGTAGGTAAATTAAAAAATATATTTCAAATAAAATGTCTGAAATTAAACATAAGTTCTTAGACAGCAAATAATGTGACATTGTTTCCCATTCTACTCTTTAAAGCAAGAATATGCATATTTTTAAGTCTCATTTAGCAAACATGTGCTTTTCCACTCTATGTCAAAAGATGCTCCTAAAAAGAGAATGAGATAAATACTTTGTATAAATATAACAGATGTCATATACCTTTAAATTTCAATTTTGATCAAGCAAATATTTTGAAAATGTTACATCAACTTGCCAAATGAGACGATTTGTATCGGAAGAACAAATGATTTAATACAGATGTAAATGTATGAATATTTTGTACAAGTTTCAAATGACCCACCAATACTAACATTCAATGGAGAGATTTAAGAATTTTTAATTTACTGTGTCACTTCCATTAGGATTCAAAAATCAGTCCTGGGGAGCAAATCAATTGTTGGCAATATTTGATTCATTTTATCAGGAATAATAATCCCTGTGAATTTGAAATGAAATTTGCCTGCTACTTGTTGAAAATAATTTAGGAAATGTGGACAAAAGATATGAATTGTAAAAATGTATGTGTGGGCTTTATGTGTTAAATCTCTGGTAATTAGTAAATGCAGATGACTTTCCCCCCTAAAGCTGATCTATTTGAAGAGGAAGAGGGGAGAAGTTAAATGATATTATTGTAAAGTGCTAGAAATATTTTGGAAAAATAATGTAGAAATTATGCATTTCAATGTTAACAAGTTTTTACCCCTAGAAAGTATAAAATTCTAAATTTATCTTGATAGATACAATCAGTATTTAAATTTTGTATATATATATATATTATAGAGGAGTGTCGCTATTAATTATCTACAAATCCATAGTAAAGAGTATTTATTTTATGTAATCGTAATGCTTCTTTAAATTTAAAATGTTCTCTTAAGGAGCATTAAAAAAATGTGAGAGTGTTATAAAAACTCTATAATTTGTTTTAATTGGGAAAGATATTTCCTTTTATTTATTTAACTGATTATTCATTTTGATGTATTTTCTTGTTTCTTTGCCATGAATGGCTGTTTGTATTGCAGTTTTAAAATATGTCATATTTTCAAAATATCTTTAACTTCATAATTTTATAAAATATAATATTAATCTGTTAGATGATTTACAAATTATATTGATTTCAGATGTAGTTGTTTGCATTTTATACGAATTATACATGTTATTCAAGAATTATAAAAAAGTATCGTGTATGGAGAAAATTTTTATGGATAATTTTGAGCACAATTAAGCTAAAAGTTAGAAATTTACCTTCTGTAGATAAATATGAGATAAACTGATACCTTTCAAGTGGATAAACTTTTTAAATGAATTGTTTATACAGAATCTTTTCAAACTGGATGTAAATAACACTTTATTAATGAACATTGAATTGCTTATTTCTTTGTTCAACTATTTCTGCAACTGGAAAAAAAAGTATGTAGGTGAATATTTATTTTAGAGAGGTAATCGTAATTTAAAAAGTACTTTGTCTTTTTAGAAGTACATTCATTCTTGGAGTGTTTTATTTGTAAAATGAACTCTTAAAATTATTATTTAAACTTGTGTCTCGATTTTTTTCTTTTTTAGGATATCACGACGAAATGGAGTGATGTAAAACAAATGATTCCTAAGAGGGATCAAGTATTACAAACTGAATTGATGCGTCAACAATGTATCCTTTGCCTAATTAACTTTAATTTTGTTTTTGTATGTTTATATAAGTTTTAAAAATAATAAATAAATGTATAATTGATAATAATCTGGTTTGCAAGTAATTTTTAATTGCTAAATTAAATATCTTAATTTCTTTTTTCATAAAATTGTCTTTACTTAATGTGAGTAAAAAAAAGCACAAATTCTATATATTTTTTCAGGTTGACAAAAGTTTCAATTCTAATATTAAATTCTGATTTCACTATCATATAAAGAGCAGTATATTTTAGTAATAGTCTCATTACTGTTGGTATATATGTAGATCTCTTTTCCCTCACAAAATATACTCCATATTAATCTCTTTTTAAAACGTTTTTCTGAATTTCACTTGGTGTGTGTGTGTCATCAAATTTTCGATCGTTAATTTAACCTACTTCCCATCAAGCTAGATTTTTGAAACTTCGGGAATCATTCTTACTTGCCTAACAATGCAATATATAGACATTTGGGACAAGTTTTAACTAATATTTCAATAATTTTAATAAGTCAAAATATCCCTTCCACTCGGCACTTTGTGGAAAAAATTTCTTTCCCCCTCTGAGAACACCGGAAATTCCACATACGCCACATGAGGTATCATAAAAAAATTTTACTCACAAAGGGGAGATAGTGAGGGTTGCTGACTTTCAGTCAGTAATCATTCAGAAAAAAGAAATATTCCAATATTTGTCGCCATGTCATATCACTATAATTTTTTCTGTATTCTGGTTCCCATTTTCAATAGAATGACTTACAAACTTTCAAATGCATGTTTTTATTTTATATAATGAATTTTGTAATATGATCACAAAAGTCTTTTTTTAAGTAAATTTTAAAGTTAAAAATTATGCTTTCTAGAATTTGATGTACAGCATTTCAGAAGTACTAGGAAAGTAGAATTTAAATGATTGGCATGTCGACTAGAAATCATGAATTAGTAAAAATTATTAGATGCATAACTTTTATTTGCTCCATTCGTAATTTTTTAGTAAAGTTCGTTTTGTTTTGTCCACGTTTTTGGGTCTAGAAGAGTATGACATGTAATACATGTAGATTTATCTACACTTAGCCAATCATACTCAAATTAGCCTCACCTCACCTCCACGCAGTTAGATCTGGTAATCCAAAAATATTTGGAAACTAAGAAGGAAAGGCTTGTATGTGCTGTAAAATTTTTCAGAAAAAATATTCAATAAATGATTGATTAAATTGAAATTAAAATAAAAAAATTTATGTGTTTATCACGTGTTTGTTTTGAATTTAATGTATAATAATTAATGTACTTAGTCATTATATAAAAACGTTGTTTTTAAAAACATTGGTTTTTATTTCGAATTATTGTATTATAATGCTACCTAACTATACCTATTCAAGTAAAAAAATTGTTTTAATAGATGAACTTTTTTCCTTTGAAATGTATTCAAGTTTGATTCCTGTTTCATTACATTACAAGAAGACAACCTTAATTTTAAAGCAAATGTTTTAAAAGTTAAGAAATTTGGTTATACTTCATATGAATTCTGAGGTATTTGATGAAGAATCAAATCACTTAACTTTAGTTAATAAAAACTGGGTTAGCTGGTTTTTACTATTGAATTTGTCATGCATTAAATGGTGTTAACCAGTTTGAAATTATTTAAAGGTTTGGTGTTCAATTTTACATATAGTTTGTTAAATTGTTATGTGGTATTTGTTATGTTCTTCAATTTATTATTTTTTAAACTATTTTTAAAATATGCAGTGAACATAATGCCTTGCATTCAGTATTAATTTTATATTTACTTTGTTGAATTCTATTACATTTAAGAACTTTTGCGGGATATAAATTTTAAAAATCTTTTATTTTTTATGATTTTTTGGGTGAAAATACTTTGAAAACTAATGTCTTTGAAATAAGTATTGTAAAAAATTATGTCATTTTAGAATATTTTTATTTGATTAACTAAACAAGTATTTTTGTTTATTTATAGAAAAAAAATGGGGGGGAGGAGCCTTAAAAACTTTTGCAATTTTATTATGCTGGTTAAAATTAATAAGACTAAATGGTTCATATAAAACAAAAAAATTTTTAAACATCTAGATCACAGCTTTACCTTCTTTGGCACAGCATGTCCACATCTGACTCTTTGTGTCATTAAAATACCATCACTCACTTAAGAAATTTTTTGTTCTGGAATATCATTCTTTCGTCTCATGAATCTGATTTTTCAATTAATGGGAATTACAAATTTTGTAATATTCTCTTCAATAAAAACTTCAGAATGATGAGTTAAAAAAAAATAATTGGTACTTAAAGATTGTCTCATTCATTTAACAATATAAAGTCTTCTACCAAGATTTGTTCAAAAAAGTTCTCAACAAATGAAAGATAATTTATTTCTGTATTCTCTAATATGATGAAGGGGGGGAAAATGAATTGTTTAATACAGTTGTTATGTAGAAAAAGGAGAATTGTAATATACAAACATTTATAGATACTTTATTTCTGAATATCATAATGCCTTAAATCTGGAATTTCATTTAACTTCAAGTAGTCCAAGAATATTTGAAATTAAAATGATGCTTTCAAATTGTTCAATGTTAAGGAACCATCTTATAATCTAAAATTATTAATAATCGGTCCACTTATTCTGTGTTGGCGGGGGGGGGGTATTACTATCAATTGGTTTTTTGAATTTGCAACTTTCACACAAAAAATACTTCTTTTGTTGTATAAAGTAAAATAATATTAAACTTAAAACATGCTGATTAAAAGGAGTTTTTTTTTTTTTTTTTTAAAAATTATATTTTAAAAAAAAAAAAAATTTAAGTGTTTTGCAGATAAATCATGCACAAAATATTCTGTTATATAGTCCCTAATAACTTTGCTGGAATATATCTCTAAAACTAATTATTGGATTTGAACAAAATTTTAAAATGAACTATTTAGACTTTCTCTACTTAATTCTTAAAGGGATTTGTTCAAATCTCTGTTTTATGAGTCTGTTCAAATTTTGCATCAGTATTCCACACAGCAGACTCATGCAAGTGGACCATCTAGCTCATACATGAATGAAAAGCTGAAATTTGGGCTGTGATAATATGTTAGGAAACTAATTTTTCCTCATTATTTTATGATTCAAAATTGAGTTTTGTCTCCTGTAGATCATCTAGCTCTTGTATGACCTTAATTTGCACAAAATTAAATCAGTACTTTATATGTAGAGAATGTTTCTTAACTAAAGTTTCTCAGCTAACGAAAGGCTACGCAGGAA
>BMAW01023448.1:0-10445 GCA_019974015.1 Nephila pilipes | reverse complement strand
GCATTCATTGTTGTCGAGCATCCTGACGTTATTGTTTGTAACAATCAAAATGTTATTGAATGTGTGCTTCGAAATAATAAAGATTATAAATTGAAACTGTGACAACAATAAGGAATTACCGCAAGTAATATACTGTTTTAGTGAATTATTTTCATTCAATCTTACATTTCCCAGACTCAAGAAAGAACGATTGCACACCAGTTCTATAAATCATTTATATTTCTCAAACATCAAGATTTTAAATAATCTGATACGAAGAAAAAGAAATATTAACAACACCTTCCAACTGTAAATCTTAAATTTTTAAACTTTCTAATCGAAATATAAGAAGTTTATTGATATTTAAAAGTACTATATCAATTTTATCAAAAACTGTTTTTTTTTTACATTTATGAAACATCATATTGGTTTCACAATTGAGAGTAACTGATTTCCTTTTAAAAGAAATTCGATAAACAGATAAATTATTTTAATTAAGTTGTTTAATAATGTAAATGTATCATAAATATACATTTTATGACTAAGTTATAAAGATATTTTTCCACATAACTATTTCATGAAACAAATAATATTAATTTTCTATCTTAGTTGAATTTATTATTTTAAAAAAAATATATAATTATCATAGGAATAGTATCATTGAGGGCATCAGCGCCAATTAATTTGTGTAAAATAATATATATTATCAAAAAATTTTACACAATACCTACTTAACTTTAAACATTTAAACTTCTTACTAATAAATACAAAATTATTATTTTCTCAGAAAAACTCAACTAAAAAATAGTCATATTGTGCACTAATATGACTAATCATTGACTATTATTGTTTACTAATATGGCATGTTTGACATTATTTTCTTATTTCACTGATTTGTATTCGTAGAATAACCTTAAAATCAATTACTTACATTTTAAACATTAAATAAGATCATTAAGAAAATATTCCTTTTTGAAAATTTCAGTAACAACGATAATCAAAACTGACATTTTTTTCCCTTTAAATTTACATTTCATTTGGATATATTTAAGAACGTTATATTAATTTAAATGAAACAATTATTACCAATGAAATAATCATAAAACTAAAGAAAATTTAAAATATCATGTCTTAAAAATACCTAAGAAATGTTCTTTTTTTATAGTTATAGGTTAAGTTTTCCCATTTTTGTTTCTCAAGTTTCCTAACTACGAATAAACTCAGTGTATTATTTACTTATTTATTATTGTACCAGCATATATTAATTACTTCATAAATATTTTTATTGCATTTTATTCATTTCTTTTTTCACAGGATTCTTCAATTGACAACAAAATTGTCATTTTGAACTAGTTAAGTATTAACGTTCCTGCTGTCAGCGATTTTCCTATTCAATATATACTTCACTTTTTAATACAACAGTATCCTAGCCTTTGCAAACGTTTCGACAATAATTTTTCTCATTTACCACCTAGATAACCTTTATAAAACAATAATAACAAAGAAAAATCAAAATAATAAAGAAACTGTGACAATAGTCCAAACAAAAATAACAATATAAATTGGAACACAAACAATTAATAAGTCAGTAAATACTTAAGAAACATCTCATCCCAAACTAGCTTTGTATATAAATTAAATAAATATACCCAAACTTATTCAGGTGCCAGAAATATCAATTCTTCGACAGCAGGAACAATGTCAGTGGAACTGAAAGAAGAATCAGATGCACCAGTTCCATTTGAAGGAATATCAGTAAATGACAGAAATGGCGGAAATATATGCACAGAAAGTAAAACAATCAATCACGCCAGTCTCAACCCAACGATGTCTTTTAATATAAATGGAAATTATGAGGAAATTAACACCTATTTTAACCTATCTTTCTCAACAGTTGTATCTTCAAGTTTTGACACAGTAGAGCCACAAATAAAAAAGAAAAAAAAATCAAAATGGAAAAAGCTAAAAAAAAATCATCTCCAATTTTCATTATCACCCTACAACTAAAAAAAGTAAAAAATGGTAATAAAATAAATAATATGCAATAGGATAACAACTTAAAAAGGGAATATAATTATATCGTTTGATTTTAAGTCAATAAACTAAGAAAAATATCAACAACCTAAATACAATAGACAATAAGATTTTTTTTATAAAATGAATAAAATACATTTAAGCATTTAATCAATAGCCCAAATTATAATAACGTAATATTAAAATAGGCGTGTAAAATTGGTGGAGACGATGTTATTTGTTCGCAACTCATTTACAAGTTTCTGGAAGAAATAATTTCAACCTCGTCCTCATTATATCTTGAAATGGAAGCAGCGAAGGGTGTAATTTGCACGTGGTGGATTGGTAGGGAAGGTATTGTCTGACAAAGCAGTCTGTAGGAGAGAAAGCTTGAAAAATTTCAGACACTTATCGGGAGAATGAGGACAAGACTAAAAAATAAATTAACAGGAATTTTCCGGTATCTTGATTCATTCTCCCTTTTTTTTTAAATTTGCTTCCAATATTTTTAATAATCTTCCTTTTTTTCAAAATTCCCTTATATACTAAATTTTTTGAAACCTTAAAGATATTATAAAGTACCTTATTTTTAATACATAAAGGTACTTTATAAAGTACCTTGACCCATTAAAAATTTTAAAGGTATTAAAATTAATATTTTTTTACCTTGTTTATCATCCAACTCACGTTTCCAGTATTTTGTAAGGTATATGACATACACCTTAAATATTTTAAAATGTTTTTTACTTTCATTAAATTTAATTGTTTATCAAAATTCGTAATGTTTCCATATATTTAAGGTATTAGGAAAATACTTTTACTTTTTGCTTGCAAACCATCAAAATATTGCAAAAATCCCTGTTATTTCATTTTCTTATCCTGAGCTCTTTCCCTTGGTAGGTGCTGAGATAGTTCCTTGCTTTCTCTCCTTTAAGCTGTTTTTTCTGGCAATATCTTCTCCATTCTACTGCGGACATATTTGTTCCTTTTTGTCCTTTTCATCACATGAGTAAAGAGTCGAGGCTGAGATATTTTTGAGAGAAACTTGTGAATGGATTTCAAACAAATGTTACCGATTCCACTTAATTTTACACGTCTTCAATATTTTAAATTTATAAAGTTAATTCACAATAGTTTCATCATTCTTACAATATTTATGAAATAGCTTATCACTGCATTTAAAAGCAACATTATTCCCCATATAAACTGTTACACTAGCTTTCCTTATAAAATAGCAAAACAGTTCACCTTCAGTTTCAGAGACAATATGCATTCGGAATAACATCAAAACCATCATTTTCAACAACAATAGTAAATACTCCACCCTATTTTTAAATTCAGAATCAATAAAAACCAAGAAAAAGTTTCAATACCAAGACAAATATGTAACCAGCTTCTCCTCCAACAATAATAAGCAAATGCAAGACCAATAGAAAAATATCTTCAACATCAATGACATGGAATATCAAATCATCATCAGACCAACAGTAATTTAAACATCAATATTTAATATCAATAACTACAATAGTGTGCATAGCAAGTTCATCTATGGTTTCAGCATCATTTCATATTAAGACCATTTTCATTATCAATAGTTCATTTATTCAACTTTCATGCTCAATTTGAAGAATAATATCAATTGCAAGACAAACAATATATGTTCCAGCTACAACAGTATGTAGTATAAGAAATAACCTCAATAAAAAAAAATCACCATATGAAAAATCTATAGCAAACCATCCTCTTTTAAACATCAATGGCACATAATATCAAAAATATATGTCCAAACTCAACAACAAACAATATCTAATAACCATCCATAAGACATCAATAGCAAGCTTCTTTAAATCACCATGAATTGGATATCAATAGAAAACTTTTTTCAAATCATAATCAATGGAACTTCAATAGCTAACTTCTTCGTGTCACCATCAATACAACATCAATAACAAGATTCTTCAAACCTCCCTCAACAGAACATCAATAGTAATTGCATCGAATCGCCATCAATAAAACATCAATATAGCAAGAATCTTCATTTCACCATCAATAGAACATCAATAGTAAGCTTCTTCGAATAATCATCAATATAACATCAATAGAAAACTTCTTCAAAACTGCAACATTAGAACATCAATAGCAAATTTCTTCGCATCAGCATCAACGTAATATCAATAACAAGTTTCATCAAATCACTATCAATAAAATATCAGTAGCAGTTATGTACAATTAACAATCAATGGATATTAATGTTCAATATAAATTTTAACAATAGACGTAATATCAAAATCTCAATACCTTATGCTATTAATCCTGAAACTTCAAATAATACCTGTATACAAATCATCAATTTAAACAAATGTACAATCAAATGGAAAAATAACAGCATTTTTATTAAAAAAAATTAGCACAATAGGAGAAAATAGTCATGAAAACAAACATTGCAAGAACATTGAAATTAAATTATTTTCCATTTCATTTCAAGATGATATAACTCTATCAAAATTTTTAAAATCAATTTCAATTGGAAAAAGTCTAAAATTTTTAAATAAGAAATCAGAACCTCAATAGTTGATATTTTTATTTACAAATTATATTCATTTTATATCATTTAATGGTTCAATAAAATATTATTATATTTGAAGTTTATAAACGTTATTCGTTTCACATTCTTACAGGAAGATATTTATATTCTTTTTTATAATATCATTAGTATATAATTATGTCTTTGAAAGAATACAATATACAATATATGAGTGTTGTTCAAAGTCGAATTAATGAAACTTCGAGAAAGTTTTCAAAATATTTGAGACAACAATTTGATTTACTTCATTTTGGCTTCAAATGTTAAAATTTCTTTAGTATTTCTTTTTAAAACAATGCTTTGAAATGTTATTAAATATTTATAAAAGAGCATCTACAAATATTAAAAATTTTCTACTTCAACATGTTTTATCTTAATAATATTTGAATGAAAAAAAAAACTAATTTAGTATAACATATTTGTCGAAAGTCTATTTTCAATCAGAAATAGGAATTTATTTCACTAAGAGTTACTGACGCATTCTTACATGTAAGAAAAACAAATTCTATTAAAAGGAAATCAATGCTGTCTAAGAATCTCAAAGTTATAAGTGTTTATAATTACTTTATTTCTGGTATCTTAAAGAGAGAATTCTCTTTCTTTAGATGAAATTTGAGTTCCTACTTTAAGAAACAAAATTGTTTATATGTATTTCAGTTGCTCTATTACTATAATATCGATGAGATGATTAGGGGAAAAATTATATGGAAGTATCTATAAATATTTGAGACAGAAATAATTTTCATTTTATTTAAACTTAACTCCTCATTCTTGATTTTATGTTGAAAGTTATATTGTAAACTTTTGTTCGGAAAATTAAACATATTTTATCCATCAGGAAATATTTCTTAAGATCTGGTCGTACCAAACATTACAACAAATCTATTGAGAGATGTTTTAAAGTATTCCGTAATAATGAACGATTTTTAAACCATCTTTCTCTCTCTCTGTATATATATATATATATATATATATATATATATATATATATATATAAAGACACAGAATGATAAGTGATACATAAATACAAAGAAAAAAACGTCGAACTTTGGTAATGAACGCAATATATTATTACCTTTGTTTGTTCTTTATCAACCTATTTCAAGAAAGGTGTTTCAAAAGTTTTCGAGGAGCTATATTGCAGTTAGATCGTTCACAGTGGACCACAAAACATAATGTTACACATCTGATCACCTAAGTCACCTTATATGGCTATATCTGTTTTCTTCCTTTCGGGGTTTGTAAAAGATAAAGTATATGCCCCGCCATTATCCACAAATCTAAATGAGCCTAAACAACGTATTTCTGCCGTTGTACGATCGATTAATAGTGATACTTTGTAAATTTGTTTTGCTAGAATTTACATATCGAATAAACAAAATTGTTTATTTGTTAAGCATGTTCATTTCAGTAACATCGAGCAATTTGATAATAGTAAGATATAGTTCACAACATGTCAAAGCAGCACATAGTGTTACGTGTCTTATGTGGCAAGTGTGATGAGAAAACGAAAAGATCCCGTTAAGCAGAGGCAATGTTTTCATATTACGGCAACAAAAGAAATGGAGAAAAGTAATTTATTCGTTCAGCGATTGATGGGAATCTAACAGCTAATAGTAAACAAAATTCAAGTAACTTTAATGAGATAAATTAAATTACATAAAATATTATTTAAGAAAATAATTTAAGTTGACGATAAAAATATTAGGGGAATACGTAAACTCTATAGTAGGAATTTAAAGAATTTGAAAAGCTGTTAATTCCGTTCTACCAATATAAGTATTGTGTGGATAAGTACTGTATTTGTAAAGTTTTTATGTAAATGGAATTGGAGTCTCTAGAAGTAATACGAGGGCTATTGGCTACGGACACCGTAATTTTAAATCTCAAGTAACAAAGAATACATTTACTACAACCTTATTTTTTTTGTATAATTTAGTAACATTTATATTTTATTCTATCTGATTTTTACACACAAATGCGAAGTTCTTAATGTATTTACATAAAAAAAAGACGAGTGAATGTGATATATTCATATATGTATCTTTATTATAGCTGCATAACCCTTTCGCTAACAGAGGGAGAAAAAAGAAGTGCTTCTCTGGGCCCACGTCTTCTTACCACGGAGTGTTACGCTGTGCCCAGACGATTTTAGATTTTAAGCCTAATTCGTGAAAAAAATTCCTCTACAATCGGCTATTTATTAAAATATTTTGGTATTTACATATATTATTTAAAATGCATAAAGCTTAATATATACAAAAGAAAAAAGATTTAATCGTAAATTGTATGTTTTTTGCATAAAATTATTACATAAAAAAGTCATATCTTTTAAGAAAATACAAAATATATTTACATTTGTTACATAAATTCCATGGTGTAATGATGTACCATTATATGGAATATATAAATGTAAAAGATAAATCTTATTTTTCTGTATGGTATATTTATAAAAAAAAAATCAATGCATAGTCCAACGTCACATGTCTTGCACACATATTTTGATGCTTCACGCAAGACTTTGAGCAAAGGGCACATCTTCTACGTCCTTTTTTTACTTTATTGTCTATGCACGGATTCGGATTATTTTCACTAACATTACTGTCAGATTCATTCATTATTTCGAAAATCTCAGTATCGGATAAATATTTTATTTTCGTCATTACTGTCGCTACAAATAAAAAACGACCCCATGAAACGAACAGTTGAGAACATCTGCTACCAAAAGCTCTAACCCCCGTAAAGGGTCATAAATTCTCCTTCGAACTTCTAAGAAGCAAGCAAGAAAGAAAAAAGCAAACCGAAAGCAAGTACACAATTTAAATCATGTCATTACATTTAAAGAGCCATGTCGCAACACGTGCTTTTAACAATTATTCCCCCCTTCCTGATAGCCCGAAGTGAAATCCAAGCCCATATCACCAAGGTCAACTCTCCAGATAACCTATCTATATAGATTTCGCTGTATTGTAACGCCATATAGTAACATTAATAAAATCAAATAAAACGGTCTCATCGAGCGTATTTCTATTGATACCCTGGGCCAATGAAGACACTCACCCCGTGATACACTGAGCACAGGAGAGCCAACAAGAGTGTATCGCCTGTGATACGCTAGGAGCGAACGGGATGAAAAATATATTGAAATATTTCACTGATTTATTAGGTCAGAATAAAAAAAAATATTAATAGGATATCATAAAATAATTAAGCCTCCTAAGTAGTAATCATTTCTGATAAAACGTCTTTACCATTTTATAACAATTTTTTCTATCGTTGTTTCAGTATTGACCACATCGAAAGGTAAAATGCTATAGACGTTCATTTATCTTTTCCTTAATGATGCTCAATTATATGGTAGCTAAATTAAGCTTTGCTCTCTTTTTTTTTGTTTTTTGGAGTAGTTAGTTTTAAATGCTCATGATTTTTTTATGTTTTCAGAAATGGATGAAGACATTCAACATTATTTACTTTGCATAATATTTTAAGAATATTTATTTTTTATAGAAAAATATTTTTATATATACTTTGGAATAAAATTACTGTGAAAAGCCAATTATGGGATCTAAACGTAGTATTTTTCAGTTTATTATCAAAGTGGATTTGTCTTGAACTTTTCTATAAACAGAGTTTTATATGTGTTACATATTGTTTCAGAAACCTGATTCAAAACATTGACCATGACAGTGTCTTACCTCTTGGATCTCTAAGGGGGAAGTACCCATCTTTGTAATGTCTGTGTGTTTCTCTATCTAATTTCACACAAATTAAATAAAATATCTACAAAATTATTGCTTTCAAATTTTAATACCTCTAAAGAATGGTTGCTTCTGTGCAAGGTATCTATTAACAGACGAAGATCTGCAGGGTTTTCTTTCATCAATGGCTTGTAGTTAATAATGCTTTGTATATGACTATCAACAATAAGTTTGTTACTTTCATACCGAAGCGTAAGAGCTTTAAACAAGGATTCGAAACTATCATTTGGGGGTCTGCAATTGCTTTGCAGCATCTTCGGTAGTGTTCGTAATCAGATATGCTTGTTTCTTAGAGCAACGTTAATAAGTTGTCAATCAACTCTGAGCTCACAATGCAAGAATATTGAACTCTGAATATATATGGGTACTGTGACTATAGAATACCAAGTCGCTTTCAAAGCAAATCGAAATATTTATAATTTTACTAATAATTCAAAAATAGTGCTTATGTTATTTGCAAAGCTTTCAAAATTGTTTGAGCATTCGATTACTCACTACAGTTGCGTTTGTGAAGTAAGGTTAAGTTACGAGAATGCTGATTTTCTTGAATGTCATTAACCAAATGTCACTTTTTATACATTAGTACCGAAACATGATTCAGACTTTGCCCTTTTCAATAAAAGATGATCAATCTAAACATATTTTAAAAAGGAATTATTTCGTAATTATTACGTAATAGTGTTTATAATTTTAATGATGTTGAATATACAAGATAATTTTTTATTCAAAAGGAATCACAGATTAGAGAAAAGGTATCACGTTCCTGTAATTTAAATAAACCACGTAAGATTAAAAAACACATATTTCTGATTCTCTGAATCAAGTATTATTTAATTGACATTAAACTATTGTTAACACTAAACTTGTTTTTATTCTAAAAATTAGCAGGATGTAGAAATTTCGAGAATGGGACGCCAACTCAGGTGTCGTTTTCGTCATTTAACCGATTATCAAATTTACGAAGTTCGTCGCCAATAATCAACGCGTTGCTTCTTAGTATGATAGTAATAAGACATCAATTAACCATTTAACACATCAATCAATAACTCCCGAGACTAACCCAGAGATGGCGCTCGTAGTAAACCAGTAACCAGGTCTTTCTAGAGTACTAACCTTTGCTTGAAACGTGTCAAAATTTTAAGTCGATCGGACCAGAAACATCTGAGTTATCGAGGTTGGAGTAAAGTCGTTTTGTAGTTTGTTTAAAAAATGAAAAAAAAACGAGTTTCGTGATCTGATAAAACATTGTTTTTTAATGGGTAAAAACACCGTGCAAGCAAAACAATGGATTGAAAAATGTTACCCGGACTCTTGTCCATCAAAAGCAACGATTTGTCGGTGGTTTGCCGAGTTTAAACTTGGTCGTACCGACACAAATGACACGGAACGCTCGGGTAGACCTGTGGAAGCCGTTACACCGGAAAATGTGAGTGAAGTGACAAAAATTATAATGAAAGATCGTAAAGTGAAGCTCCGTGAGATTGCTGAGATGACACAGATATCATATGGAACTGTATTTACTGAAAAAGGTTTTTTGAAGTGAAGTGAAAAAGGTTTTTTCCTAGTGGGTGCCGCGATTGCTTTCGATGGAACAAAAACTGCAACGAGTCGATGATTCAGAAAGCTGTTTATCGCTATTTACTCGCAACAAAAAAGATTTCTTGCGAAAAAAAAAAAAGATTTGGAAAAGCGTTGGAACGATTGTATCACCCTAAAAGGTGATTAACAAAAGGTGTTATGTTGATGAATAAAAAAAAAAAAATTGCAAAAAAAATGTTGTTTTCAATGTTAGACTCGGGAGTTATTGATCGATGTGTTATTTAGAAGAATTTTAGTTTTTTTAGGTTCCTATAATTTAGGATGTGAACAAGTGTAGTTATTGTGGTGGGGAGGTTCACAAGGTGAAATGACATCCTTAGTTATACTTAGTTTTTCGCAGGGGAAAACTTCGCCCTTTATCTGTGACATTTTCACCATAATTAAAGGATTAAAAATGCAGTTAAGAATTTCCGCAATAGATGGCGCCAAAATATTACTCTAAAAAATAAGGAACATATCAGCTGCTCTTTTAATCTTAAAATAACTTTACAATAGTCTTCTTAATTTACTCA